>VNJV01013584.1:0-10657 GCA_008042635.1 Drosophila nikananu | reverse complement strand
TTTTATTGATTTGCGGGGGAGTGGGAGGGAAATTTTTAAATCTGAAACAAACTTGATCTGCTTGCAAAACATTCCGACGTACATACCGAATTTGGTTACTCTAGCTCTTATAGTTGCTGAGCTCTCGGCGTTTACACAGACGGACAGACAGACATGGCTATATCGACTTGGCTGTTGATGCTGATCAAGAAAATGCTTCCTTCTGCCTGTTACATACATTTGCACGAAATTAATATACCTTTGTACCTACGGTACATGGTATAATAAAAAGTAACCTAGTATCTGTACTTACACCTTACACCTTACACCTTATTTTATTCTTTTATTTATCTTGTACCTAAATGAAGTATTTATATACATTATAATATGTATATTATATACATTATTCAAAAGTTAGGTTTAACAAAACTGCTCTGATAACACATTATTCCTTGCTAAAATAAATGGAAACAACCCCAAATGGTACCTTTCTCAGATACTTCAAAGTACCATGCATTTACCCTAGGTACACCTTACTAAATAATTCCCAACACTGGACCTCTACTGAGCTGCTACTTCACTTTATTTTCCATCCAATCAACGCATTGCCATCGGTGCAACGTTCGTTTATTTTGTTGGCCGAAAATGCCTTGGATATCTGCATTTTCACATCACCGCTTCACTTCGCCTAGCTCTTAGTTTTTGTTTATTTAATTAACTTCGGGGGGCGGTATACAAAAATAATTGTGAGCCGGGCTCAACCGGGATTTGAACCCGGGACCTCTCGCACCCAAAGCGAGAATCATACCCCTAGACCATTGAGCCGCCTGACGAGCATCTGGCCACCAGACGGTTTTGGCTCTTGCCTTCGCAGTTTGTTGCCTTATTTTGTAAATTTTTTTCTGGGCTTTCGTGATGCTTTTGTCGATGCTTTTGCTGACGTTGATGCTGCTGCGCTACCGCTGCTTCTGCTGCTGTTGACGTGTTTCGTTGGCCAACTTGGGATTGGCCTTAGCTCGTCGGATGGACTATTTCGGGCATATGTGGCGCAAAGTATGCAACAGCCAGTTGCTCAGTAGATTATTTTTAGCGTTCGCCTGAAGTTGTGCTGTGAAAAACTGTGTTCTTTTAGCTGGAAATGCAGTACGACATGGGAAAAGCTTTTCTGAGGGGGGGTTAACAGTGCAATTCAGCTAAGGTTCTGAGTTTTCAAAATGTAAAATATATATATTTTAAAAGGGGGAAACTACACCATAACCACCTGCCTCTTCCATATTTTCTTGGTAACAACTTTTTTGGCAAAGGGATTTAAATCTTAAGGCCTCAGAATTATTCTGTACAGAATAGAATTGGAGTGTTTATGGTTAGGTATGTTGTTATATATTCTTCTCGGTTTTTATAGAAAAACTTTTCTGCATTTAAAACTCGATTTCTAATTTTTGGAAAATTTTTACAATTTTGACGATGTAACTGTCAACATGTTTCGCTCAACATTTATATTATCTAAGAAGAAGCGAAAGCGAAAAGAACCGCAATCCTTAAATATACCAAAGTTTAAATACTTACTGCAAGGATATTTAATTTATTTAGCTTCCCTTCTTGTTTCAAAAAAGAAGGCTCTGATAAAAAAGCTCTTAATAATTTACTAAACACACATCAGATATAATATCTAGGTAATATCTAGCACTACAAAAATATTAAGCTCAATGTTCTGAGTTTCATGAGATATTAATGTAATGAATTTATCTATTTCGGTTAACGTTCGCCTGCAAAACAAAACATAAATTTAACGCACAAATAAATGTAGATATTGTATCAATGCATCGACATATTCCTCGATTCCTTATTTTAAGAACTGTGCCTTTTGTTGAACCCACAAAATGTAAGTAGATATTGTTTTCTGCTTAAGAATAATATTTATTTAAATTTAAATTGAAGAATTTAAAGTATGTACAAATCTTATTTGAATGTTTTGCTCAATCTAATCTAAAAGAAAATTCAACTCTGTTGGGTATTGCTTTTTTAAAGACAACTGCAAAAGCTACTTACTAAAAATGCTATTCAATTTTGTTCATTATAGAAAGGTACGTGATATGTAAGGCTAACTATTAAAATAATTAACTTGATTTTTAATGCGCAAAAGAGATCCCATAGTAGTTATTTAACACTGGGAATCGTTCATAAGGGGAATAAAGTCTTTAAACAATTAAGTCTGTACAAGAGAACTAAGAGAACTTAATATACCTTACACATATTAGATATTAAAATGAACCGATTTGAATTATTCGATTCAATTAACTATTCCTTGCAATGGTGTTTCTTTCGCTGCTTAAGCAGTCAGCTTAATGAGAACAATCCAATCTCTAATGAGAACTAAGCTACAAACTAATAGGCATCGGCAAACTTAGGCTACACGATAGGGGAGGAGGATCCACTCGCGGTTCAGGTGAAGATGTCGTCGACCAGTTGCTTGGTGATGATGCGGTGAGGCCGGGTGGGATTCACCTTGGGGCGCTGATAGAGCCGGGCATTGATGGCATACAGCCGGGGCGAGAGATCGCAGCGCACGTTGAACCACCAGTCGCAGACGAAGACCGCCTGCGAGAACTGGGTGCCATTTGGGCAGAGGAACGAGGCCTGACGTCCGTCGATGTCGCAGTAGTGCCAACCTGCAGGGAAATAAACTCCAATAAGTTCCTCTTATTGCCAGTTCGAAGCCTTGAACACTCACCCTGGCACCTGGTCTCCATGTCGGCAAAGAATCCGGGATACTCCTGCTCGTCGCAGTAGAAGTTGGTG
Source organism: Drosophila nikananu (assembly GCA_008042635.1). NCBI lineage: Eukaryota > Metazoa > Arthropoda > Insecta > Diptera > Drosophilidae > Drosophila > Drosophila nikananu. The sequence goes on along the minus strand of VNJV01013584.1, from coordinate 7,879 downwards.
TAGGGCACGGCCGACAAAATGGGATAGTCTACGCCGGGGCGGCCTGCAAATGATTTTGATTTTGTTATTGCAATTAGCGATGCTGTTTCCGCAAAAATAAACCACCCACCCAGCCCATAAAACCGAAACCAAAACAAACTGCATGTCACGCCGTCCGGTGGTTTCCAATCAATTTCACTTCATCCGAAACCTTACTTGAAAGAAACCTGCCGCTGAAAAAAATCCCCTGCCTCCTCTCTCAGGAGTGTCAACTGCAGGCACTGCCCCGGGGTCACCGAAATACAATAAAAAAGAATACCGCCGAGGCCGTATCCAAAATAAACGCGACATAAACAAATCCCCCGTACCGAAGCGGATCCACAGCCTCTCTGGCCTCTCTGACACTAATAAATGAATTTACGAGTAGATGCACTTCTGTGCCAAATATTCATTCTGTTGGCCGAAAAAATAATTTAAAATCGTGCACTTTTTTCGGCCCTGTGGCTGATGGCCCGAAATGCATTTCCACAGCCCCATCTTCGGCTTCGTTGCCTGGAAAAGCCCGAAAAAAGATACATATTTTGGGAATGGCGGCCACGCCTCAACCACCTCCCATTCGGAGGACACTTTTTCATTGTTCAACGAGGTTTGGGGCATGTCAATTGCATCAACAAATGCTAATAGGACTGAAGCTAGAACTGAGGAAAGTGTAAACAAAAGTTGTAACAAGAATTTCCATATTTATGGGAAAGTTTAATTTGAACTTTATATTTTATTCACCAAGTTCTAATTCAGCGACTAACTGCTGTAGAGTCTGTCGAGGTTGTACTAGTTCTAATATAGTTTTTTGGCTAGTTGCTGCTTTAAATCATTTATTTAAATTAAGAAATAATCTCCTAAATAAACCCACATTTGCATAACTTACCGGGTATAGATTTTCCCAACTCAAGATACTCGCGCACCGAGGGACTGAGAAAGTTTTCGGGAATCTCCGGCAGATCCTTCTCCTGGCTGCTGCTCTCATCGTTCTCCAGATCCTGTTGCGGCTCCGGCTCGAAGTTGACCGGTTCCGGGGCGCGTGGGCGCTTTGCTCGCTTCGAGCGCACCGTTTCACGGCAATCTGCAAGAGCAAATAGAAAACCAAAATAAAACAATTACTCGCTTTGGCCAAGCCTCGAAAACAGCAAAGTTCAAGGTTTCTTTGAGGGGAAATACATTAAAGTCTGGGCACTACACAGTTCACGGCGCTGCCGATCCGTTGGCTTTAATGTCAAGATACAAAATCCGATTAGCCCGCCACTCCCTAACCCAGTTAATGAGTCGGTAGCCGAGTTAACTTTAACCTCAGATGTGTCTGACCCGCTTCTAAGACTCGCCAGTGGCGTCGCAAACAATTGTGCAACATTTGTTCTCTTGCACTTGGAAAAATCAATGGGAAATTTAATGAATCATTAAAGAATTTTTGATTAATAGTAGCAGGTGATTCATTTAAGTGCAAAACCAGTGGTATAATATACCAAAATTAAGTAATAAAGTAACAATTAATATATAAAGTACATCCTAAATATATTGTATTATAAATATATTGTATTATAAATATATTTGATGAAGCCTTTGAGTGTTGCTCAATATTTGTCTTAATTTGGTCTGTCAACATGTTCTTTTTCCTTTCTCTCTGTTTAATTACAGTTTAATTTAATTTTAAATCTAAGCTTAATTTGACAAATTGAATTAACCATGTCCTATTTGTTTTCTGACTTTTCTTGTTTATTCTGATTTCTCTGCCTGCAGTCGTTTATTTCTTGTGTAGATTTTGTTAATGCGGCTTCTGATGACAAGTTTCGTGCGGTTGCCATATTTTGCGACTGACCTTGCCGCTTCTTTGGCAGTGGGAAAATATACGTTTGCCTGCAGAACTTTGCGGTAATTGCTCAATATTAATTTGCATTCATTTTGTTTGTTTTTTTTATTTTTCTTTTTGCCTTTGCATAACTTGGTTATGCGGCTCATTAGCTTGATTTGTTGTTGTACATAAGCTTGATTCATTTGCGGCTGTGATTCTGCTCTGCTTCCTTCCCAGCCCCCACAGTAATTTGAAGTTGCCTTGGAAGTCGCTCATTTTGCACCCAGTAATCATTGAAAACGAGGGCATATGGTTTATATTTTTTAAATATTTTTTGGAGGAAGTGATGATTGGGTAATAAAGTAGGAGTTGTTGCTGTATCTTCTTTTAAGACATTAAAAAATTAACAGATGAAAGATAGTCTTTGAAAGGAAGCTGAATTAAGTAGCATTTAAAACATATTTATTTATATTTTGATATAAATATAGATTAAAAGGGTAAATCCTAACCGACTTATGTATATTTTGCATCACATTTCCCAGTGAACCTCTTGAATTTATTTATTTACATTTCGCATGCCTTTCTGCTGCTGCTGTTGCAACTGGAAGCAACGACAAAAACTTGTTCTTAATTTTAAATTCTACATTTCACGCGTAATTTATTCACATCGCTGGCAGTTGTCGCTGCTTTTGCCTGTTGTAATTGACCTTAACCTTGTTCCGCAGATGTCTGTTTTCAGTGTGTCTCAGTTTAGTTCTCAGTTTGTTTGCCGGCGATTTTGGTTGTGTAACTGAATTCAATGTTTGTATGGGCCCCTGGCTATAAGCACAAACAACCTGGCCAATGATTGGTCTGGCGATTCGAGTGTGTGGGCCAAGTCGTTAGACTATCGACAAGGGAAGGCAAACTCAACTCAGTGCAGCTGCAACCGCTTATATCGAGAGTTGCGATGAGTAATCGCGTCTAACGATCCATCTACGATTTTAATTGAAACTTCCGAGGAGATAACGAATCAATGTCGTCTCTATTTGGAGTGAGAGGTTTTGTGGCAGATCGAGATTTGGAGCGCATCAGCAGGCGGGTCGAGTTAGCCATTAGATCTTAGAGCGTATGACAGCTACCAAATTTAGGGATACTTCTTTTCTAGGCAGCAATTTGCTAAATGAAAATGGTTAATCATAAACTCTGTACTGTAGCTTTCTGTTTATTTGTTTTAGTTATTTTTAAACCCCACCTGCACCCTCTCTCTCCCTCTAAGAGGCCTTGCCCAAAATTGGTGGCATAAACCATGCCACATAAACCATAAAAGCATTTATATATTCCGTTCAGCGAGCGACTGTCATTAGTTAGCCACAGGTTAGCTAATTGTTTAGCTCGAACAAATTAACTGGGCAAACACAGAGTGAACACGCCCCGAAAAGCAGAAACCAATTAGGCCAAATCCAGCCGGCCTCCGCCTCTCCCACGCAGCAACAACTGCCGACCGATCGGCCGAGTGCAGAAAGCATAAAATTAAAAATGAAATTATTAGGCACTCTCGCGCGCACACATAAGTAGTTGGGGGCCGCCGGCAAAATTGCAAAATGTTGTTTCGCAAAAATGCCAGCGAAATTTATTACAATTGCAAATAATTACTGCGAAAAAGAAAAACAATCAAATTTTAATTAGGCGCGCGAGCTCAAAGGTGCAATTGCGGCGGCGACAAATTGTAAAAACTGCCCGGTTATTCACACATTCGCATGTCCCACGTCCGAGCATAAATCTCGATATCTATATCTACTGTGGCCAAGTCCATTAGCCACGCATTTGTTGTGAGGGGGGAGGCCTTATGTCAAAGAGTTTTGTGCGTGAGAAAAAAAAACCAGAGAGCCTAAACGGGCAACTATTTATATAGTATTGCGAATGCCCTTTCCATCATTGTAACTTCTTTGGTTCAGATTTGTCTTATTTCTTGTAGTTTATTTACTTCAACAAAACTTATGTATTCTGTCTTGAGTTAGCTTAGATTTGTTTGTATTAAAGTACATATAATATTTTAAATATTTATATTTTTAAATGTACTTGAAAATATGTCAAGGAATTATAAGTTATATTTAACGACAACATTTAATTAATTCTTAATAAATAAATTATGCTTTATTTATAACTTAAGGTGAGGTAAAAATATATCTTATCAATTTGAAGAATATATGAAATTAATATAAACATTTTGCCAAGACATTTCTATGAAATATTTATATATTCTAAACTTACATTTGATTATTTGTTATTACCCTGAAGTATTTATTTATTTTAGCGTTGTCTTTAAGCTAAATGCAAGTTATTATCTAGTATGCAAATTATAAATATTAAATATACATATATAATATAATATTAGTATTATTATTAATATTTTTCTGAAAAATTTGCAAGTATTTCTTAATGAGGCTGTTACAGAAATCACTGTTGGGATTAAAAACCCTTAAAATTTTACATCGTCTAAAATAAAGTAATTTAAACTGAATTATGGGCTCACATTTAATATCATAATTTTAGGAATTTTGTTATGGGTTGTAAAGCACCCTAAATATTCGGAAGATATTTTATCAGTCGCTATAGCAGACAAGGCAAATAAAATTTAATAAACTGGTTTAAAAATTAAATTAAATAATAATAAATTGATATTTTTAGTTCAATTCAACAATAACGAGACCGTCTAATATAACTCTCCTGATTTTACCCCACCAAATAATTGCAAGGGTATTCAAAATACCCATAAAAAGGTTTTGGTTTAATTTTTTTTGCCAACGGATGGGGAGTGCGTCGCCGTCGTCGTCGTGCTCGTCGTCGTCTGGGGGCACACCCCTTTGCCACGTCAGCCGTTGTAGCTGACTGTGCACTGTGGGTTACCTAACCCAAAACCGATCCGAACAGACGTTGGAGCACACTCCTCCGGATCCCCGGCATCCTTCATGTGTTGCTCCATCCAATCTGATGATTTGGCTCGCTCTGGCTCAGTCCGCTTCGGTTTGTTCGGTGGCTTGTCGTCGCCCCTGTGATTGGGTTTTGTTTTTCGGTTTGGTTTTGTTTCAGTGCGGTGCAGTCGCATAATTAAAGTAATTGCCTTTCGTTGTGTGCGCGAAATTGAGTCAGTCAGCAGCTGGGGCAAAATTAAATAGCAACAGACCAGGCCAGGCCAGACCCACTGCACAACGCATTTCACAATTGTAATTGTTGTGTGTTCGCCTACCTGGCTTTGCGTTGAATTTGGCACCTCTTTCACGACTCCCCTGCACCGGAGATTGATAAAAATCCCCCAGCTCTCTGGGCAAATAAATCAAATTGCCACGAAACTTTTATCAGAGTGGGCACATCTCTCGGTCGTCTAATGATTAGGCCCAGGGAATACGGATTCCGAACGGGGACTCTCTATTTATTTATTGGTTTACTGGCACTGCTGAAGTTCGTTTCAATTGCACATAAATTAAACTGTTTTGTGGCTTCGACTTTTATCTAACTGGGATTATTAATGTTTTCTCTTCTATTGTTGGTGCGGGAAAACTCAATTGGCTAAATGACGGAAATTGTTTTAGCACCTAAATTTGGCTTGGTCCTCCGCAGAGTCCCAATTAAAATCAGATAATGCAACTGGCATATTCTGATTTATTGGGAATATTTAGAGTAAGTTCCCGAAAGGATTTAAGCAAGATCTTGTTAAGCCCTTGAATTATTCATTATTAAGAGTTCCTGGCATAAACTTCTTAAAGTCCGCTTAATGTCAAACTTCACGCATTCTTCTTGGCCATAATCGGTTCAAGGGTTCAAAAAGCCAGGCCGGGAAGTGTCAAGTTGTATAAAGACTGAATAAATCATTGGTAAAAAAAAGAGAAACAAAAAACCAAGGACAAAGACGAATTCATGGAATATCCTTTCATGTCACGGAAAACTGCTAGCGACAGCGGACCAAAAATAAAATAAAATCAGGACAACGATAACACCAACAGCAACATGCATTAACGAGGATAATTCAGTTGCCATGATGAACATCAACGCCGGACCCATGCCGCCCCATGCCAGGCCGTCGTCGTCCTTGTTGTTGCCGTGCGTAAAGCGGCGCAAAATAAATTAAGCTCATTATATAATTGAATCCTTGATAGGCTGATTATCCACACGGCTTGCCGTGACTGGGTCCGCCACCTCCACCTGCACCACCACCGGCTCCTGCCAGGTGCCCGCCCGCTTATTAAAAGGATAACGCCCAGTCAAGCGCAAAGGATGCGAAATGGTCAAACGCAAAATTATGTAAATGAATTTCCTGTTGCATGCGTCGATGCTGTGCGGCGGTGGTGCCGCCATCGGGCCAGCAGAGCGACATTTCCATAAATCTGCCAGGTGATGGTGATGGTGGTGGTGGATGTGGTCGGTCCAACAGTCAAATTGATCATGGTTAGCCTTATCAATAAATATAAGGTTATTCCTTTAGGGTAATATCCTTTGAAAGACTTTAAGTTAAAAACTTTGACTGTTAACACCTTTAAATATAAAATATATAACTTTTTAAATGGAATTTATAATACTCCTTAAGGAAAGGGTTTTTCAACATTAAGTTACCATATAACCCAAGTTCTGAAATATTTGCAATATCACAGCTATATATCCCATCGTTTGTTCAGATTACTGTCACCCATAATCAATGCAATTGCCATCTTTTAAGGCCTACGAAAAAAAAAATTGTCGCGAGCTCCACCTTAAAAAATGGGGACAAAAAGCTGAGCTAAAATTGTTTTTCTCTGTTTTTTATGCCTGCCGCTCGATCGCCAGTCGTCGTCGTATATTTTAACGGCAGCCTCATGCAGTCACGATTTGTTACACACACTCGGGCATACACATATAAATCTAGATGTGTGTACGTAGTCACAGGCCTCCTTAATCTATTGACTAAATGCATTGCATAAACCGTCAGTCCGTCGGTCGGACGGTCCGTTGGCTGGCCAAACCTCTGGGCAGAGCGACCTAAAACAATGCCACAAAACGAACGAGTTCAGTTTTGCCGGCAGTTCGGCAGTTTTCGTGCAGCTTTCAATGGCCGCAAATAGCTCAAAGGCGCTTTGTCTAGCCAGTATCAAAAATCCACCTCCAACCGGAGCCCCCTCCTGTCCGCTGCCTGCTGCCTGCTGCCACCTGGAAATCCCCACTCCCAGTTGCATGGTTAAATTATGAACGCAACCAAAAAAAGAAACTACAAATAAAATCTATACGCTTGGCTATGCCCAAAACTTTAAATCCCCAAACCCCAACTAGTTTTATGCGCCAACACAAAGAACTTTCAGCTCAATTCGAGTTGGCAAATAAAATTTAATACGAAAAATACGGTTAGAACCGCTCTCGTTGTTGTCTCCCGATTTTAATCTCTTGGCCATAAGACACCCACCAATTTCAGTTCAGGCACAGGAAGAAATTAACCTGGTTTTTGGGGACTTTTAATTACGAAAACGTGGGTTTCAAGTAATTTATAACAAAATTGATTAGTATACGATTCATGAAGATATTGTTAGTAATTAAATTAGGAAATCTGTACCCCATTACCATATATTTAATGCTTAGAAACAATTAATTGGAGTAATTGTCAATTTTAAATCATCATTATCATCTTCTTCCAGAAAATTGTATTCTGTAGCTTTTAGTAATCGGTTAGTAGTTTTGTTTTACAACTTTATATTATTTTTCACGAAGAAACTAACTTAGTTTTGTCGATTTTAATTATATTTACCGAATATTCATATAATATGTCACATTTGTGTATTTCTTATATATTTAAAAACGTAATTTATTGTCCTTAAATCTATAAATATATCGGTTGTTATTCAATTAGGAAAACTCTAGTCTTTTGTCATATATTTTATGCTGATTAGCGTAAAAACTTTTATAATTTTATTGTAGCAACTTGCAATTTATAGAAACCTTTTTAATCTTGTATTATTTCTTTAAAAATACACAAGTAATCCAGAAAATTGGTATATTTATTTCTCTGTGCCAATACGTAATCGGGCCAATAGCCGCTTGGGGCTAGGACTCCAT
>VNJV01013582.1:0-22151 GCA_008042635.1 Drosophila nikananu | reverse complement strand
AACAAACTCGCTCTTTGCAAAACCACCACCATCTCATGCACTTGCGTGTGCAAGACAGAGACAGAGATAACCCCTCCTCTCTTTTTTGCGCACGGGAGTTAGTTTCTTGCGCTCATCAGTTTTGTTGTTGTTTTTGGGATGCACCTGTTGCTAGCTGCCAAATAGATAGCACACTGATAAGTAAATAACTTTTGTGTTTTTCACCCGATCTTTACCAGATTTTCGGTATAGATACATGTTCTACATATGCATGCCTATGCACAAAAGAAAGATATATGGTAATATTTGCGGCTGCAAAACGTTTTTATTGATTTGCGGGGGAGTGGGAGGGAAATTTTTAAATCTGAAACAAACTTGATCTGCTTGCAAAACATTCCGACCTACATACCGAATTTGGTTACTCTAGCTCTTATAGTTGCTGAGATCTAGGCGTTTACACTGACGGACAGACGGACAGACAGACATGGCTAGATCGACTCGGCTGTTGATGCTGATCAAGAATATATATACTTTATGGGGTCGGAAATGCTTCCTTCTGTCTGTTACATACATTTGCACTATATTAATATACCTTTGTACCTACGGTACATGGTATAAAAACATGTATCTAATTTTGAACTATTAAAAGTGGCAAAATAATCCTAAGAATTTTAAATAAATTGAAAAGATATTCAAAAGCATGATATTAAACATATTATTCGGGTTTTATTAAAAATCTCATCAATTTCTTTTGAAATTCGAATAAATGAAAAAACAATTTCTAAGAGTATGATAAAAATATATTTATAGTTTTAAATCAATAAATGATATGTCTAAAAGTTTAACATTCAATTTTTTAGACTCCAAAATCTTAGTAAATTATTTTTGAATCTATTAAAAAGGAAATTTTTTGGCTTTCCTGGATATTAAATTATTTAAAATTGGATTTCTTTAAAGTAACCACTTTTTTAAAAGCTTGAAGTCATTATTTTTACAAGTGCATTTCTGTATGCATATGCCGGCTGCTTGTTTGCCTGCGAATCTATGTTGTGGCGCCATTAGCTGCCTCGTGTCGCAATTTAATTACAAGTCCCGGGCATCCGAGCGGGGACATCGGTGAGATTTATGCAAAGAATAAGCAGGCATACGCATCAGGAATATCGGGATCGGTATAGGGAGAAGGAGTGCAATGGGAACGTGAAGGAGTAGCAGCTGAAGCTGGAGCTGCAGCAGTATCACATCGCTGACATCACGATGCAGTTCAGTTGCACTTTTCCCCGGGGACCCGTCGCTTTTTTGATGCACAACTCAATTTGGCCAGTGCGGGTATCGGTGTCTTGGCTGGATCGGCTATGCGATGGGTGATGACGTGAGCAGTTAGGACTTAATGCCGTGGCTGGCTGCCTGCCTGGCATCACCGGGAGAATGGCCTATTCAAAGATATTAAGGCGAAAGCACTTGTTGCCATCATCAGGCCAGGGAGCTTCTTTAAAATCGAATCACGTCCGCCCAATTTTTGGCCTCGAGACTCTCTCGGAGCTGGAAACCAAGAAAGCAGCAGACACCACAGCACACCGTACCCGGGAAATTTTAACTCCCTTGTAGGCGATTAAGTTAAATGCCACTAAACTAATTTAATAGCGATTCTGAGTGCATTCGGGTAGCCCAGCGAACGGAGCTGTCCCGATTCTGGTGGATGCCCTCTTCTTTGAGGAAACTTGCACCACATTTTCGCTGTTAAACATCTTGTCCCGGCCATCTTGTCACGTACGCGATCTCTGTAAAATAAATACACTCGACGCCGGGCCGTGGCAGATTGCTTTTCTATATGGAATATATAGGGTTATGCGTGTATATATATGGAATTTAATTTGCGCTGACCCAAACATGTAATAACAATGCAATTTCATGTGAAATTTTCCGTTTGTCCGGGGTGGACCAGTAAATCAAAGTGAGTATTTAATAAAGCGCCTTGGCCATTTCCTCTTGGGCATTCCGGCGACGACAGGGCTTGTGTTGTTGTTCCCAACCTGCAGATGCAGATACAAGTGCAGATGCCGATACAGATACACAGATAGTGCCAGCCGGACATACACGTCTCGTTATGCAAAATGCCAGCCATCCCGAGGCCAAGTTTATGGTGCCTATGATCGGGATGGATGGCGCTTAGCAGGGGCAACCTGTTGCTCCCTCGGGGCGACGCCCCACGGGGCCGGATCGTAAACCCTGGGACACACATTCGGGATGATTAATTTAAGAACTTTTACGAGGCCGCTTCATGGCGCTCCTGATTTATTGGCGGCCAGTGGAGACGCTGCTTTACGATTGGCCTCGAATAAAAGTCGCGGGGATGCTAAATACTCCGTCTCCTGTTGCTCCTGCTCCCATTTGGTTATTCTGCATTGGCTGTCCATCCTCTAATTCCTATACTTCCTATCCCTCACCCTTCTATTCCAAATGCAATTCCGATTGCAAACCGATCGCGATGGCTGCACTCGAACATGGCCAATGAGGAACCCCGAGTTCGTGTCTGGCAGCTGGCGCATGTTGCCATCAGACGCATTTACTATTTTGCATAAATCATAATGTAATCTGCATCTGGAAATGAAAACAAACCGAGACTCGGCGCAGCGAGGCGAGGAGCTGGGCTGCACCAAGTCAAGCGAAAATGTCCAAGCGTTTATAATTAACTGCGCGGCCAGAAACCGAAGACATTTGCAGGCGACATGCCGGGTTTGCCGCCTGGCCTTCGCTGTTTTGCAGGACTCTCGGAGCACTCAGATCCGGCCAAAAATACTCGTACGAATGCGAGTCCGAGACCCGAGTTCGATGAGTCCGCGTCCGAGTGGGAATACAACCAGCATAAGCTAAGTCCGAGCATAATCGCGAGTTCCTCAATGAAAGCCTGCAGCTTCTTCGCCCCAGCAACCGGCAACAACCACAACTTCCCAGCCGGCAAACAACTGCAGATACTCCTTCTACAGGCAAATCAGTAATGTGTGTGCACACTGAGAGAAATACTGTATTGGGGTTCTTAAGGGAGTTAAAACTTGGGAGAAATGTTGATAAGAAACTTCATCGCCAAAGCTGAGGTGTTAAACTCCTATTAAAAATTGACAAGACTTAAAATAATAAACCCCTTCTGGCCTCCTAGCATTAAGATTCAAAGTTTTCGTAGGAAGTGCGCCTAGAATTCCCAAGTACGCTTTCAATAATACGCTAAAAAAGGAACGGAAAGAATTTTAAATATACCAAGGGATGTCCGAAAATATAGATATATCTACATCTTTATCGATATTGACACAAAATCCAATACTTTATAGATATAGCTTTATATTTATGACTTTAATAATTGTAACGATATATAGGGATGAACGAATATAAGGATATATCTATAAAGTATATACCATATATTCTTTTCGAATTTTGATACTTTAACCTTGCAATTAGTCAAGATTTTAAACAGGAAATCAAGGTCGGTCTTGATTTACAAAATTATCGATAATATATACATTTTAACTTCAAATGTGATATGAATCGGTGTTTTAAGTTTGCATTTGTACATAAATCTGTACGATATTTTTCTTATAATTTAAGACTTGATATCTATGTATGATATATTACCGTAAGCCCTATTTGCTTTCAGCCAATAATTAAAACATTAAATAATCAAGTAACCTAATTAAACATTTTACTAAAATCTATAATTATAACCAGATAATCATTACAAGTTCCTAGTTTTTTTGTGCTGTGCTTGGCTTTCGGCACAGGCGGTCAGAGATTTGTGCCGAAGAGGAGCAGAGCCCTAGAGATGCGAGGCGAAGATGCTGGAGCTGGAGACGTGGCTGAAGTTGGAGCTGAAGCTGAAGATTCGTGCTGATGCTGGCGGTGGAGCTGGAGATGGGGATGGAGGAGTCCGTCCACTACGCAGGCAAATGAATAACCCTCACCTCATGCGCAATCGCGAAATCGCGAGATCTACGCAGCGCGCGGTCATCGGGCGCCTGCCAAAACTACGGAAAATAATTTATGCCCCAGTCGACGGACCGCGCAACACATTGGCGCAACATGCTCCATGCTCCGCGCGGAGGCAGCAGGCAGCAGAAATCACAAGAAACAAAAAAAGAAAAAGTTAAACAGCAACAGCAAACCAGCAACAAAACAGCGAACTGCGAACTGCGATCAGCGGGTCGGATGTTAGCCGCAGCAGCCCGGCAACGGCCAAAATTATAAATTAATGAAATTTATGCACAATAAAATTGCAAGCGAAATTATTGATGCAGTCGTTCACGCTTTAAATGCTCCCTAAATCAAAAAAAGCGCCTCGAAAATTATTAATATGGCCGGCGAACATGCAGCCAGACAATCAGATGGCGCTAGGCAGACGCTACAAAAAAGCACTACAAAAAGAGGCAGTCATACATTCGCATATATAACACAGCAAACTGAATGTTTGCGGCTATGTACAAATGTGCACAGGTATAAGCGCCGGATATGTTAATCGGTAGAACATGCCTCTCCCCTGCCACCATTGCCCGCCGCCGCTTAGCCAATTTGCGGCGGGGTGTATCTTGTTTTTTGCTATCCAGAGCACGGCCGATAGCAATGCCCCAAAATGGGGCTTTAAATACTGCATTTTACAAATGGGTTTTAAATTTATTTAAAAAATAAATTAGCTAATATGTCATAATTTACCTAGAGCCTGAACCGTCAAAAATTGGGTTTTAATTGATTTAAGACATTGAAAAAAGTATTTGAATGGATAAAGCAAGTGAACACATTCACTAGGAATAGATGAGGAATTTTAATAATTTATTAGGAGCTTATTAATAATATTATTATTATTTAATAACACTATCATTCGGAGTGAAAGTTTCCCCTAAAAATGGTTTAAAATCTATAAAATAATAGAAATTTTTAAAATATATTTTTGCATCTCTTTTATCTACTTGGGGGAATATAATCTTGACTAGAAACCTTCAGTTCTTTTGCGGAAGCTGCCAAGGTTTGCCTTGGCATTTTTAGATAACTTCTTTTAACATTTATTTAATGTTTTTAAAGGTCTTTCTACACACAGTTTTAAATACTACAAATTGAGTCTGATAGTTCATGAACTTCCTATAACTCTTCATGGCCCATTGAAATAATACCTAATGATAATAGATATTTGATTTTTACATTTATTTGTATTTATGCACAAATAAATTTTGGTTTTTATGTTATCCTAATTAACCCCATTAAAAATGTAATTGAATTATTCTACTGTAAGTGTTTCCAAGACTTGACTTTTAAAGCCTTGTAAATTATGCATATTAATATCATCAGCTTAAAAGGCCATTAAACAAAGTCAGAAAAGGGTTTAAACAAACCAAGTTAAACCCTAAAAAACCATCCTTCTGAGAAATCTGCAATTTATAAATGCGTAATTTGAATATAATGTTTTCATTTTGTAGCCAAAATGTAAATTAGCTGCGGTGGCTGCTGCATCATAAAATAAATTGTCAAATTACACAGACGAGATAGATTTCACACCGCATTTTTAATTTTTACCACCAGAGGCCCTTTTAAAATTACAGGGAAAATTTTGTTTAAGCGAAAAACAAAACAAAAAACAGCTTTATCTTATCGCGGGCTGGGTTTTGGTTTTTGGTTTTGGGTTTCCTTTTACGCGACTAAATGGAAATACTTGATATTCCACGAACTATGGGTATGTAAATGCGTCTCCATCGCCAAGATATACATACATATATAGGAAGGTATATAGTACTGGGCCAGCTGAAACCCAAGGGTCCCACCACAGTTTCGTAACTTACGCAGAAATCTCAACTCTGGTCAGCTCGGAGCCCCTTCGTGTTCTCAAGACAGGTAGCGCTCTATTGGGCTTATATCAGCGGGCTAAAAAATTAGTTCCTCAACGATGACAAATTAGACGTCATTAAGACAGAGCGGGCCACAGTGACCTCATCTCCTCATCCTTTCTGGGAAATCAACCGGGGACGTGGAACGTGCAACAAATGGGCATGCCCGTCCTAGTAGCTGAGAAGAGCGCGCGTGGAACTGTTACTCCACATTATTTATGATAATCTCGATTCTGCGGCAGGCCCCAGACCTCGGGCCGCAGATCGGAGATGCCAGATCCCAGATCCCCAGGTCTGCTCTCGCGGTTCGAGGTGAGCCAGCCAGCGACCAGGCCAGAGACCCGTCCAGTCCATCAGGTCAGCCACTGGCGTTGCGCATGCGAACATCACATCACAACATCAGGCGCTGCGTGTGGCCCCCAGACTGGATCCGTTCTCCTCCGTTCCTTTACCTGTTGCCAGATTTGCCGGCCCCCGGACAGAGTCCAGATTAATGCGAAGTGACATGTTTAAGTAAAAGATCCAGAAGCTTATCCGATAATGGCCACCATATTTATTAAATGGCGTATTTAATTTGAGCCACTGAACATGGGGCCGCCGGCGCACAGGGAAAAAGAAATAGTTGCGAGTCCCCAAAAGGGTTTCTCCAGAGAATAAAACCTTTCAGCAGAAAACATTTCAATGAAGTGGAGTTTTCAACAAGAAACAAAGGAAATGGATTCTTAGGTTAGATATCACAGTGTTTTAAGAGTGAATAATTAAATTACAGAGACTATTTTCTGTGTATTTAATTTTATAAAAGGTTTATAAACTGGGAAAAGCTTTGGTCGAGTTTCGAAATTATTACTCTATAATTTTGATTACCAATTTCCAATTTCAATTAATTTTTAAGAGAGGTTTTTGTGATAAAATAAACTTTGTTTTATTACCTTTAAACTCAAGTTTATCTCAGTGCCTCCCTCTTGGCCAAGCCGCAAGCATAATTAACCCAAAAACGTGGCAGCGTCTTTAATTATTCTAGGCATATAGTAAAGCCGCGGCGGCGGCAGCAATTGGGATCCGAAAAGGACCCAACACAGGCTCACGAGAAGATCAGAGCGAGTGGGACTGGTGGCTCCTGCCCAGACGACACGATTACCCCCAAATAGGCCCCGCCATAATCATTTGTTTCGGGCCCTAACAATGCAGTATCGATAGCGTGGAGGATCCTCTGGTCTACAGCCTCCGTTCTCCGTCTTCCATCCTCTATCCTCCAACCGCTGCTCATGCACCAGGTTGGGGCAGTGGCCACCACCGTCGTCGACGGCTGCTCCTGCTGCCGCTGCTGCTGCTGCTGCTTCTGGCCTTGTCGTTTCCGCTGCTGCCGCCTTTAAGGTTGCCAACTGGTAACTTGCAACTTGTGCTGCCAACTTCACCAGTTGCCAGTTTTTGAGACAACACGAAGATTAGCATGCGTGACTAACAGAATTTTGTTATTCGCGGCCGTCGCGACTCCTTTGCTCCTTTGGCTCCTTTCGCGAATCGTGCTGGCAGCAGCAGAGGGCTCCACCGCCGCCGCCGTCCACGACTCCGTAATCGTTTGTTAATTTTGCTAATTAATTATTGAATTCCCGATAAAGCGGCCATTGAGTAATTGGCGAATGCTTAAATAAAGCAACCGAGATTAACGCTTGCCTCATTGATTAACTGAAAAAAATGGCAATTTAGGAGTGGTTTCAAGAACTAAAGATTTGATAGATTTTTGATAATTGAATAAATACATTTTAAAGGAAAATATAAGTCTATAAAAAATTAAAAAATATTATAAAGTTTAAGTTAATTAAATAGGTTCATGATACAGAACAAAATCATAGCTTCTTGATAATTTATTATGAGGTAAATATATAATGATTTAATTCAAATAACATAAATGAACTAAGATTCTGAAAGCAAGCTGCATGTTTTTTAGTATAAAATTGTTTAAGTTGTAGCCCAGAAACCTAAGTTTGCACAGAGATTCTCACCTAAAACTTTGCTTAGTTTGTTGCTGAATTTTGTATTTAGGAATTTTAGGTGCAATTTCTGCAACAATTTAATCTTTTGGGGTTGTTAGGCCTCAGAAGGTTGCTCCTTAGATTATTAATATTATTAATAATAAGAAGTTAAACCGTACATAAGTAACTAAAAACCTATAAATCGTGTTAATTGAACTCCGTTTATTTCTGCGAACATTTTCAAGTCCAAATTTCTTTGCATAGCTGACCAGGTTAACTTTCTGGGTTCTTGATTTTTTTATTTTTTGGCTTTTTGGGCAACGTAACCTTTTTCTGTTTGACAAGCAATTGCACTCAGCCCAAAAATGTACCATGGCTTTTATTTGTGCAGAGGTTTCTTCTCCTTGGGAGAGGAGTCTGTGCGATCGCGACCCGTTGCATGTCTTTCTTTTTTCTTATTTTTGAAAAAACCCAAACCCAGCCCCAGCTTTGGTCTGGAGACCCCAAGGCTCAGCTTCAGTCCCATCGTCCTCATCATCAGCTCTCCATCTGCATTCGTCCCGTTCGCACAAAGTTTAGTTTCGTAATTTATGATGTCGCTATCGCAGCATCAGTCCCAGGATTTTAGGTAACGTGCGAACCCAGGATGGAGCCAGAACCATGGAGAAGGAGCAGGAGTAGGAGTAGAAGTAGGAGGAGCAGCAGCAGCAATCCCACAGGGCGCAGGGAAAACTATTATCAGAAGTTTTATGTAAATTTTTAAGCATGTTGCCTGCCTGCCAGTCTAACATCGGAAATCTTGGGTCGGCAGCAACTGCCACAAGTTGCGAATTGTAATCTTTTGTCATCATGTTTGACAGCAGCAACGGCTGCCTGTCGTCCTACGCATCCAGCACACCTGCCTTGGTTCCCTCATTAATTATGCACAAGTCCCCTGTTCAATTTGGCACCCTTTCCCCAGGAGGAGAGTGAGCCCAGTGAGCCCAGGCATAAGTTCCACGTCAATTGTTTCAAACTACATATTATATAATTGTGTTGGCAGTGAAAAACGGGAGAGACTAACCCTTTAAGCCAGCCACAAAAGCGGGTAAGGGTTTTATTTAAATTTAATCTTTATTTATCGTGAATTTAATTGGTAGAAATATACCTGAACTTTAAAAGTTTTGAGCTGTTCTTGAGCTGAGAAACGTCGCTTGGGAATTTCTAAACTGATGAAAAGGCAATAAAAAAATCTAAATAAAGCATCAACTTACAATTTCCCTTTTTATTCCAATGTGAGATATATAACTTTATTTAACGATCTTCCAAATAATTAACCCCTTATTTGTACCTTTTCAACGCGTTCCATCCTAGCGAATTAATTACTTTTTGGGCCACAGTCGAAGCATAGGCATCGCTCTTCTGGCCACAGGATAGGGGCAATAAATAATTGTTTATTTTTTATCTCCCAGAAGTAAAAGTACCACAGCTATAACAACAATATGAAAAATAAATAAACAAACAAGCTAAGACCAATATGGGCGGACCGATGGGCGGTCAGCGATTTCTGTACTGGGTTTACACTACACACAGCGGCGGCGGCGTCCCTCTCTCGGCGAGTGCGCGGAGTCAATTTGAAAAATCGATTAAATTCGAATAAATGTTGGCGAGTGGGCTTAGTCGGATTTAAAAACTCATAACAACCAGGCAACACCTCCTTTTGTCCGAGGTGTATGCGGAACAATGTGTGGGGTTCCCATTCCAGCTTCCTCCTCCTGCGGTCGCCGCCGGGCGATTTCTGGATCTCGTAGGATCGGATGAGGAGCAAAGGGTACGTGGCGGTGGCCAGCGTTCTGTATTATTCATATTTATTTTGCACAATTTATGACCCGGCGAGCCCTCTGCGCATCCCAGGCAACTACGTATTGACAAATTTGCAGGGCCCTCTGGTGCTGACAGGCATCCGGAATGGGAATGGGCATGAATATGGGACTGGGGCTGGGAGATCGGGAATCGCGGGAATCCTGATTCCCGGTAGCTGGCGCTAGTACATGGAACGGTGGCACTGCCTGCGACAGGAACACGGATTCTCCCAAGGCGAAAGCTAATCAATATACATACGTTCGGTTTGGCTGGGATCGGCGTTGATTGCTTTGCCGTTTACCTCACACACTCGGGCGATATAAAGAAGCACTCAGAAAAAAATATAGCTAAAAATGTTGAATACAACTAAAGAACATAATAAAATATGTTATTTACCAATCACTAAATTGAAAGGATATTAAGAGTAATACAACTATTGCACTTCTAGGCTCAACAAGAGGTAGTTTTCACAACGTCTAATTAATATTTATCGAAAAAATAAACACCTAGTTAAGATCTGGATTTTCTTCAAAGTTCATATGAGAGTTACATCTTAAAAACTAACTTTTAACTGTTAAGTTCCCCTTATCTTGAATATTTCTTGCAATTTCCTAAGTGTTTATACTTCTAGGCAAAGACTTTCAACTTGAATTGAAATTAATAGGAACTCAATATGATTTATATTTCATTCAAGGAAAGAATTCGATGTCACAATCAATAGTAAAGTTTATTTCTCAAGTCTCTGAGATATATTTTTTTCCCAAATAAACCCCTTAAAAATTTCCCCAGTGTATGAAAGAATAGAAATCCCATTAAAAATACCCATAATTTATTTTCCAAGTGTAGAAGGAACCGCACACACGCTATTCCTTTGGTTCATGCCATTAAACGTGACAAGTTGCATGTCCAAATAAAGCAGCAATGACCCCCATCAAACCGATATCGCAGATCGAGATCCGGGGCCATCAAAACGGGGCGTAATAATCAAAAGGATCGTGTTTAATAAAATGCAAAGCGTTCGCAATCGCCTTCCTGGGCGATTGTAATCGTCTGAGATCAACTCCTCTGCAGCTCTGGAGAAACTCTGGAGGAGCACAATGGTAATGGTCATTCGGCGGAGGCCGGGCCAGAGTCAATCAGGAATCCATCTTCGTCAGCCTGGCGAGGCGATTGTCTGCCGGACTTCTTGGTGGTTAACATGGCGCCTGAGTTTGTCGTTTTGGGAATTGTCAGCAGCGGATCATCAGTCGGGATGATCGCCTCAATGACTTTGACGCGCTTACTGCCTTCTCTCCTTTGTCTGCCACACATCCATTGTTCTCTTGCCTGATTTTATTTTTATTTTCTTCTCCTGGCGACTGGCGGCGACTGCGGCAAATGGATGTCCGTGGCCGGCTCATGAAATGTCAATCAAGTCATAGAAATCGCATTGCTGATTGACTATGCGAAAGTAGGTGCTCCGCGGAAGCTGGAGGACCCTGGCCAGAAGACCCAGTCGAGGCTGGATCCTCACACAGCCACAAAACAATTCAATTGAGGCAGCAAATAAATCACGTAGAACGGACTCAATGATCGTGGACCCAAAGCTTTGTTTCCCTTGGTTTTGTTTTTATTTTTTTTCGGCTTGGTTCGGTTTTTTCCTCGATCTTTAGGCCTGTGACAGATCTCTGGTGGGTTCTGTGGCAGCGCAAAAAAATGCGCACGGTCCAGGCTCCCGAGGTTCTGTTTTATTTTTATTTTCCCCTTTTTTTGTTTTGGTTTAGCCTTTCGTTTGGGACTTTTCGTAGCAGTTATCTGGGAAGTTTTTCGAATGTCGCTAATTTGACGACTGCACGATTGCATCAAGTCGCCGGCGAGCACAGGACGTCTTCAGTCTGGACGAACTCCCGCCGATGCATTTACAGATAAGCTCAATTTCGTTTTTGCTGACACTTTACTTTACCGTCGGACCGTCGACCGTCGAACCTCTTCGAGGAGCAGCCCTCAGCATCGCCGGGTTTCACGTTTTCGAGTTTTCGAGACATGTCGCCGATTTCGGATGGCACAAAAATAAAAATTCCAGTCCCCAAGTCACGGAGCTAAACACGCTAAAGTCTCTCTTAGCCCCGAGTAACTCCTTAATGGTCATAACAGTTTCTTCGATGGCTTTGCATTACCGCCTCAACTTTTTTTGCTTAATGGCAAGACCACAACAACCCACATTCAATTAAGGCTCGATTTACGTTGACAGAGTGTAGGGTATTCGGTCTGGTTGGCCGAGAGCAGCCGGTAATTGTGAATGACAATAATTGTGGAGACAATCCGCAGAGCTCGGACCCGTGTAGAGGTGATTCTGGCCACATTCTGCCCGGCAAGACATCCGTTGGAACGTGCAAGATGTTGGCGCCAACAGCGCCACCCAATAATGCCACAGGGATACTCGTAATAATAAAGACGAATTCCAGCAATGGAACGCGAGTGCAGTCCGTTCTTGGTCCGCATCCAATCGTCACTTTGGATATAGGATGACAGTTGGAAGCTCTGCAGGAGGGGACAGTTCAGCTCATGTTTACGGTGGCAATCATGGCCTTGTAATAATATTTTGTAGACCTTTTTAAAAGTGAGGTGGTTGTTTAATTGCATAAGTTGTAGGTGGTAAGTCCAGGCTACAAAATATTTATTAAATCGCACTCTTACACACACACTACTACCACAAATCCTTGCAATTAAATCCCAGGCAAAAAGTTAAAAGCTCATGACCCAAATCAGAGGAATGACTCCCAAAGAATATCTACGACAAACGACAATTAAATGGGGGTTTTATGTCTGGAAGTGTATCAGTGACGATGGCCGGATGAGTGCCCTGCCACTGCCCTGCTCTGGCCTTTCCCAGAAGGGAAATCCTTTCGCATGTCAAGCGACAGTATTTCCACCATTCGCCGGCAAGACAGACACCGGGTGAACTCTAAACTGCAGAATAACTAAATATACATACAAAGCCGCTGCTGTTCAGGGAAATATTTTGATGACATTTATGCGTTTTAGTCGGCTTCCACTTCCCCATTTCCACGTCATATGTCGGCAGCGACGACGACGACGACACAGAGCTCTAATTAAATTTAATAGCTGCGCAGCGACATAAAATTGAGCCACCAACGTGGAGGACGACCAACAGGGGCCGCCGGCAGGTCGTAAACACATTTGATTTGATTTCTAGAAAGGCTTCACTCATTTGACAGCCGACGGAGCCGTTTTCGCCGGATTGCTGATTGAATTGTCACCTCAATTTAATGATGCATCCCACCCCAGTTGCTGGTGTCTTTCACACAAGCCGCCTTTCGCCTTTCGGTTTGATGTTTCCATTTCATCTGGAAGGGAATCATATGCTGGCGGCGCCACCAATGCCGCTGACACACATAGAAATGGAGTTGCAACATGGGAATATATATAGTTTATATATATATAGCCAAGTGTGCCGCCAGAGACTACTGTTCTGTCAAAGGTGTCAGACGTTTTATTGCCTTTGTGGACGACCTGTTGAAAAGTTCATGGTCACGATGTGCGGAGTGTCTGCAAGCGGACTTTGAAGTTGCTCCTGCTTAGATCTTGTGATGGAAGCACTACTTTATGTGATTTGCAAGGGGATTAATTCAATAAAAATGGGTCGTAAATATAGTAGATAAAAATATTATTAGTTCTTAAGGAACTATAGTTAAACTTTTGATAGTGGAAAAACTGACTTAATTTAAAGAATTTCTTATTTTTATACAGGGCAATGGCTAGGAACTCGATTGGCTGGAATGTCCTGCTCGTAGTTCAACTCGCACTCATCTACATGGGCTTGTCCAGTCGCTTCAGGTTGTTTTGTATCCCAAGTTTAATTAAATTTCTGGCATACGACATCAGCAATCAAGCACTGGCAACATGGCAACATGGCACCGTCACCGTCACCGGCTCCGGCTCCGGTCACCGTCACCATTGCCGCCGCACCACGGGTTAGATGGATGCACAGTCATGGACATGACTCTGTGTAAACGGACATGCACATTTGAATTCGGTTAAATAGTCCACCTGGGCATGCCATCCACATTCACATCCCGAGCCAATCCGGAGTGGCTAATGTTTTTCGATCGGACCCGGTCTGGGGGTTGATGGAATGCCCTTGTACGAGCGGGCATAAAGGCCACATAGGCGGAGGGTATCAGTATGTGCATATATTCAAAACGACGGCCGCTGCTAATATGTAGTAGCGAGCGGCTTATAAAATGTTACAAGTTTTGTATTAATTAAAAACTTTGGCTTGTGTGTGTACTTTTACCAAGTTATATGTGTATTTATGTACATATATATATTTTTTTCCTGCCGCAGAAGCTGCTCCTTTTGCACATTCAGGTGTTCCTGTGCTGGGTTTTTGCACGTTAAAAAAATGAGTACGATTTTTAAATGAAAATTTAGCGGGTGAAATTTGAGGTTTTGGAAATACTGTAGGAAATCCTTTGGATATCAGTATAATACTTGTTTTTAGCTTCTTTTTATAAAGAAGAAAGATTGGTAATTTTTTTTCTGATGGCCTAAAGTAGGTGTTTTTAAAAGGAGCTACGTTTTAAAAAATATAGTTTGTTTATATTTGGATACATTTTCTTCAGGAAATAATTTCAATTCCCAATTAAATCAATTTCAATATTATTTAATTATTATTTAATTCCTATAAATTGTAAATCATAGTAATATTTTATTATTATATAGAAAATAAATTTTTATTTGAAGAAAATCTGTCTTGTACAAAGAGCAATTTGGGACTGATTCGAGGTCTCATCCTTTGGTAAACATGTTTAGGTTTCCACTAAGAAAACTAATTAGTACTCATTTTTCTGACTGTTCTAAAACTTTTCTTGGGTTTATGTATAAAAGATTGCGAATAAATTTGAAATTTGTGAATTTTAATCTTTCTTTTTAATTAGTTTTGTTTTCCTTTATTTAAGCAGATAACTTTTTGGTAAATAATTTTAGTGTTTAGTTAAACCAGATTTATTTCCTTGAAATACTTGCTTAATTAATTAAAAAAAAATGTATTTTGTGATATTTTAGTAACCCTCTTATTCGCTCTGTGCGTGTGGGTTGGACCTTCGCAACCTGAGCGCGGGCTTGTCTATTGTTTTCCAGTCCGCCAGTCCAGTCCGTCCGATTTGGTAGGGGCGGTGGGACCGCCCCACATAGACAAGCATGCACCGTTTTGCAATTTAAGCTTGTCGACGTTGCTGGTGCTGTGATGTTGGTGTTACCGTTGCCTTTGCCTTTCCAGTCACCAGTCTCTAGTCCCCCCGCTCTCTCCCTATATTCTCCGCCAGCCATGCATCCATTCCATTCCATTCCATCCATTTCATCCATCCATCAACGTGTTTGACCTAGCCGGCAATTCGGTTTGACATGCGGGTAAATTGAATTTTCCTTGTTTCGCATTTGTTTCGAGTTGTTTCTTTTTTGATTTTGGCCCGTTGTACGAATTACTTATTCAAATTAAAAATATTTCTCTCCTTTTTTTTGGGCGGTTTTTTCGTTAGCCATGTTGTGTTGCCCGATGACTGGGGAATATTTATTTGGAGTTTCTCCCCACAGTTCTCTCCCATTTTATTTACATACGCGTACATATGTAAATGGCCGGCATGAGAGAGTGTGAACAGTGTGTACTATGTAAATACATAATCCTGTCGGCATACAAGTGTAACTGAATCTATCAGCATAACTATTTAGGGTCCGTTGCAGATTTCACTTGGAATATGTTTCAGGTTTGTTTCGAAACTAATTTTTGGGCAAGCGTGTGTTAGGAATAATATTATTTTGAAGTCTACCATAGCAAATGTATAGGGGTTTAGGGTTAAAACTAATAAGTAATAAAATAAGGAATGTCTATAATAATTCATATAATATTTTCACTTAACGACTTGTAACAGTTTTAGGTTTTAAAACTAGTTCTTTAAAGCGGTTAATACGGATAATACCTAGAAAGGAAGTTTATAAATTTAGAGATATATATCCCAAAAAGGATAAGTGAATCTGAGAAATATATACATTATAAAATACGAATTCTAAACTCAGAACAGAGACCCTTTTTTAGGTGATTCCAGGGATAAATTAATAAACATCACTAAAACTCATAAAAAACCTTAATGTTTCTTAAATACAAGTGGCCTATAATATTTGACATATTTTATAATAACAGATTTCCAAAAATTGTCTTTAAAATAGTTTTTTAAATTAATTAAACCCTCCGAAAAATACCACATTCAATCCCCTAATGACGATCTTCGTATCAACACAACACAAAATGTAATCAAAACAATCTCATTTCTACTCGGTTTTTTGTTCTGCAAATTAAGCGAATTAATTCTTATTCTTTTCGGGTCTCCTCCGTGGAACTTGAGGCATTAGGTTAAGTGGCAATCGCCCCGTGATTTATGGCTATTTCCGTCTCGTTGCGATTTCAGTGATTCAAGGAATTGGAAGCGCCGCAAAATGAGCTGCCAGTTGGCAGTTGCTCATCCGGGGGGCGCGCTGGCTCATTAATTGATTGCACTTATGGCCCTCAAGATTTGCATTCGCATACTCGCACATGTACGCGCATGCAGCCGAGTGTGCGGAATTCATTATTTCCGGGAACAGTGCATTTGTACGGCAATTAGTCCGCTCGGGGGCATCATAATATACCACGGATACCGGGGCTACCACGCCCATGTGCCCATGGGCCCATGCTTATGCCCATGTTCCTCTGCGGACGGCATAAATCATCTTGCAACGGGGCCGACGCCCCAGTATCAGCGGCGTTGGATATGTGGGACATAAATACCCAGGGACGGCAGCACCGAAAACGCCGTCTAATTGAGAGACACCACTGGCACTGGCACAGGGACGGGCCAGGGCCAGGGCAAATCTGGTGCGGATCGTATTGAGTTCTCACACTAAGAGAGCCCGCACGAATCCCCCTCTTAAGCCCAATCTCGAGATGTCGCGAGCGGAGCCATTTTTCCATGTCTCATTTGCGGCGACCCTCGGGTATTGGGGCTCGACTTTCCCTCAATTTTGAGTGGGGTCACACGCATGTCATAAATAAGTGTAAAAAACAGCACTAGTCTTTGATGGACTAGGGAGTACCACTGTTTTGAAATACATTGTATTGACATACTGAGGTAACTTTTAAAGGTTAGGCAATCTTAAGTACTTAGTGTATTATTTAAATTATTTAACTACATAGTTCTAAAACTACTATAATAATATTTAAAAATAATTCGCATTTTAGTGTAGTCCCAGTATACCCTGTCTTACTATTTTCTATAAATTATTTAGTCATAGGAAAATCTCGTTCTCGTTCTCTTTAATTTATGATCCTTTAATACCAAAATCTCTCCATGGCAATAAGTTACCCAGGCTGTGTTCAAATATTGTGTCAAAACATTTTTGATTACCAACAATTAACAATTCCTAAAATAAGCTCAGGTAATAATTTTAAAATCATATTTTTGAGGGGTAAAACTAGGAAAAAGGGGAATAAATCAAGAATATGTCTCTAAAAAATAATAAGTACATAAATTATCCCGCAAAGTGAACCACAATATCAAATTTTTTTGGAAACTAACTTTCGTTATATATTTATAAAATAATATAAAGAATGAGATATTAACCTGATTGTGAATTGCTTCAAAATATGATGGTTTTTAATTTATTAGTAAAATAATTCATTTCAAAATATGTGCGGACTTAGTCTTCAACTCCCATATTCATTATAATAATTTAAGTCTTGATTTGACTAGATTTATCTAACTAACCAGATTTTAATAGATTTAACTTGCTGAAATTAAAAAACTTGTAGAAAATTAATGTTTTCCAAGGCCTTCTTAAAAAAAATCTAAGCAATTTGTAAAAGGATTCAAGAATTCTAGAAATTAGGAAATTAAAGCACTTAATAAGACCAAATATTTAATTAAATCAACTAAACAAATAAAGTCCTGTAACGATATTCTTCTGCATAGCTTAAAATTCTTCAATTTTAAATATGAATCAATGCTGGAACCCACAATTAGGCAGCAAAAAATCTTAGCAAATTTTGAAATTGAAATTGCTTGTATTGTGTCAGCTGCCTCCTCATCCTCGACCTCTTCCGGGGATCCCTCACTCGTCAGTGGTTGTGTCCAATGGCGGCTGGACCCCGTCTCTGTATCTACGTCTATATCTATGCCTACAGAGTGATAGTTGGGCCTATGGCCGACGGAATTGTGCTCACGCCCACTTCTTAACATGCGCTACAAGTGCTAAAAATGCTGAAAACATATTTCACAATTAATTGTCGCCTTGGCTGGCGTTGCTTGCCAGTTGCCAGTTGCCAGTTGTTCGCTATGCGACAAACGGCCCCTTTCAGACGCCTTGCCACGCCCCTGTTCCTCGGCTGTCGTTATTATATTTTCCTCGCATTTTTAAGTGTTGTTCGACATGGCAAAAACAACGCGTTGCTGCTTAATTTGTCGTAATTAATGCTTATGAATAGTTCGTACTTGTCGCATTTGTTAGTGCCACAATGTGGGTGGAAAGTGGTGGCCACTGGCTGGTGTCTAATGTCAAGGCGGCGGCTTACCTGCAGCTTAACCAGTTCCGGGAACTCGCTGGCCATCTTGGCCAGCTCCTGGTAATTAGCCTTCGCCATCGAGACGATCCACTCCTTAGCCTTGGGATGCGACAGTGTGACCTCCGGCGAGTCCTTCTCCTCGATTAATTGCTAAAAAGACACAGAGAGGGAGGCGGTGAGTGAGGGGCATAAATTAATTATGCATGTTTCTGCCACTTTGTCTACGACTTGGCGGGGGCGGGCCAAAAACGAAAACAAAACAAAAAAAATATAGAAAACCAAATACGAAAAACATCGGCACGAAGCGGGAATAAAACATAGAAAGCCCATTGAGAGCATTAACGCCAACACAGTCGTCGCCTCCCGGAATATACGATTCTAATTTACCCAACTCGCACACTCGCACACACACACTCGCGAGCGGGTAACATTGCCCCACAATCCCTGTGTGTGGCATCCGATGGATGTGCATATGGTTATGGATATGGATGTGGATCTTGGAGGCGGGGCCCAAGTGCACTTGGAAAAATGTCTGACTAAAGCATTCAGACTACATTTTCTAGATATCATATAAATCAAAGAAATTACGTGAATTCCCATTGGTTAAATTAAATAAAATCATAAGAATAAATTAATTACATACATATTGCAATATTTTCATAAAATTCGTATCTATTAATTGAATTTAACAAGAAACTTGCCAAGAAATTGAATCTTGGCTTTAACATTTCTTTAATTTATTCCTTAATTCATTTGGTTATTTATTATCCCTATCTTAATTTCATATTAACAAAAATGTACAAAAAAGTAGAATTTGAATAAAAAACTTGCATTGCAGTTTTATCTAAGAGTAAGTACTAAGAGTTTAGGAAATACTTTTTCATATTTCATAGATATTGGATATTATTAGATACCTATAATATAGTAATCTTGAATTCGTAAAATAAAAATAAATAAAATCTATCCATTGACATTTAATTGAACATACAACCATTAATTTAAATAAAAATATTACTACATTAGCGTCATCCAGAATAACTACTTAGTTCTTTGCAAAAAGTTACTTAAAATTTAAATAATATTTTTATTTATTACTATTTCATGAAATAAAACCAAACTACATATATACATGTGTGTATATTTGACAATCATCAATCTGAAAATATATTAAATATTTATTTAAAACCAATTAAATAAAATTCAAATAGAATCTGAACCAAAACCAGAAAACTTCTTGAGAATTCCAATTCCAACGCATTATATTATTATTATACCTAGAATTGACATTGTATCTCAGAGAATTCATATTAAAAACTTCAAAAACCTCCCATATAATATAAATCCCTTGCCGTATTTTTCCGAGTGTCCAAATAAGATGGCACCGAGATATTGGGGGATGTGATTCCGGTTGGGGGATGCGTGTTGTTTGCGAGGGTGCAGAGACACGGGCGTAAAAGCTGGATGGTAATTATGCTCACGAATTCGACGGCGCCATCGCCATGTTCCTCCACTAATTATGAAGGTAATAATTTTTATTTATTAGGCGCGTGCTTAAGGCAGAGAGTGCGATATATGGGTGCCTTTCTTGCCTTGCTCTCGAGGATCTCCACGGTAAAAAGAAAGTTGCTTGTTTTTTGGTTCGTTGATTTACGGAGTTTTTTATGCCAGAAGGTGGGCGGGAGGGTGTCTACTTTTTCCCATACCCACACTCACACACGCACACACCCGCAAAAGTCGGCTGCTGATAATGAGCCCTCTAATGATTAGGAGGGGATGGGGTTTCCGAGGAGATGAAAATTTACGGATGCGGATGAGGGAATGGTGGACGGGGATGGGGTTTTCGGAACACATGTGCCCGCGACAATAAGAACAGCAGCCGACATGTGTGCCTCATATTTACGAGCGAGCAACACATTTTCGGCAACTAATTATCCATTCGCGTAATGTTCGCGGCCCTAACAAGGAGTGCAGCGTTTTCCCCATTCCCGGTCCTCGAACTTTACCTGAACAACATCACCCACTCTTTGTAGGCCTTTATTATCCCGGCCTAACATTACATAGCTAATAAATACAACGACGACATTTGAATGCCGCATTTGGCCGCAGGATGCGCAGAACGCGTGCCAGGATCTCTGACTCTCCCCCTTAGAGCCTTCGTTCGCTCGTTTATTTACACGCCACTTGACTCCCGGAGTGCTCACGTTTTTCCAATTACGGGCAACGGGTGGCGAACGGGGCACCGATTTTCCCAGGTAAGGGAAGTCGCCATTTGCAAATGCCGAGCAGCCGAACGGACGAGCATTATGGCATTCTGGAAGGCGAGTCCTGCGAGGCGACAGGCGTAACAGGAGCAGAAACAGGAGCAGAACATCGCCGAACAGTACAAACATTGAGACGCAGTGCCCCCTGGCAAAGTGGCCATGTCAATGCTAAACAAAAGAGCCCCACCCAAAACATGGCCCCAAACCACCGAGTCGAACCCAAGAGCGGAACGCCCACCACACTAGGAAAAAATAAAGATGTGCCAAACGCACCCTTAACTTGAGGGCTTCAAGTTTGCATATAGAAGTTATTGGAAATATTAACCAATTATGAGAAGGATATCAGGGATAATTGGATTGATGTTAGGTATTGTCTACAAAATATGAACTCTTTTTTTTTTGTAAATTATACAGGTAAAGGGAAAAGGAACTTCTAACCTAAGATTAGTATAAATAAGATGTTGCATTATGCCTTTAGAGCTTAAAAAAAACTGCAAACCAAATAACTAATAAGTCATGATATTTATGTGTAAAAAAATAGTTCATAACTCCTACAACTAAATAATAGTAATAAACCCCTCTTAAAAATAAGTACTTATGTTTCTCCCACTGCATTCACCCCCAAGTTACCCATTTCGATGGTATGTTGCTTTTTATGGCTTTCACAGCACAAAAAAAATGGGAAAATTAAAAAAGGAAAAACTACGAAAAACCCGGAGCAACAACTCGGACTGGAACTCTGACTCGAACTCCAACTTTGAATTCCGGAGAGGGACTTTGGGGGGCTTGAGCACCGGTTGCCCTTGTCTATGGCCACACTCGTCCTCCCCAATCGCTTGTTTGTTGGCCAGTTTTCTTATGTCCCGTGTCCCTTTATGCCCGATATTATATCACACAGCTGGCCGTTGTCCTTTGTCTGGATGCGGCGGACTGGCCATGGGCTCTCTGGCTGGGTCCTGGCTGAGTTCAGGTCTGGGTTCTGGGCCATGTCCCTGCAGTGTTTACGTTTGGCCCCGGCGAGTCTTACCTTTAGGAGCGAATGCCCACAAAATGGTCGTGTTTGCCATTTCCAGGGTCCGGGATGGGATCCGTCCATTCTGTCACTCGGGGTTGTGCTGGGGAATGGGTTGTGGGTGTGGCCCTGACTGCGCTCCACATCGGTTGCAGAGAGAGAGAGAGGGATAGGGAGATTGTTGCTGTTGTAAATTCAACCGCTTCGGGACACAGTCCGTTGTTGTTTAACAGCAATAACAACTTTTGGTTTGTTTCCTTACATTTTTAATTGGGTCCTTTGTGGGCTGCCAGGGCCGTGATGAGAATGGCTTTGCCTAACTAATTTCTATTGCTGCTTATTGGCTATGTTAACATGTTTCACCAACTTGTTTTATGCAAAGGGTTTTGCGCCACGGGTTCAGGTTCGGTCCGTCCCTGCCACGCCCACTCTTCCCTCAATTCCCATTCCCAATGTGGGTCGGGCACGGATCCGGCAGTTTTATATGCATTCTGGGACGCACACACAGGAGGTGCCTCCGATTTTAATAAGGATATATATGCGGTCTGTTTGATGCTGCCACGGGGCAGTAGGTTTGGGATTTGCCTTAAAGTATATATATTTGTGATGATGTCGGGGGGTTTAAATTAGAAT
>VNJV01013581.1:0-18632 GCA_008042635.1 Drosophila nikananu | reverse complement strand
AAAAAAAATATAAAAAAGCGAGGAGAACGTAAAAAACAATAGCAAAGCTCACGCGCTTCTCTTTTATTATTATTGTGTGCGCTCTCGACTGATAAACGTCAGTTGATAAATACATATCGCCGTCGCATCCACATCCACCAGGAATAAGCGGAGACGGCGACAACGACCACGGCGGGGAATAAAGGGGAACAAACACCAGCAAACAAACACCAATTATTCCAATAAAGCCAGCGCCAAGTGCGAATGCGCCCTCGATTTGTATGCCATCAGCAGCAGCACTCGGCGGCGGCGGCGGCTACCCATTCCCACTTCCACATCCATTCCCATTCCAATACCCATACCCATTCCCATAACCACGTCCAGCCTGAGCCGCGTCCACATTCCCACATTGACGTCAGCCATCGGCGTTATCGCAACGCTGTCAGCATGGTGGTGGCAGAGACGGCCGGCGGCATGGGAATGGGAGTCATGGACACCTCCACCGGATCGGGACACTTCAATGAAACACCGCTCTCCGAACTGAGCATGGAGACCCGCACCCAATTGTCACGCATGCTCAACCGCAAGAAGGTCCTGCGTTCGGAGGAGGGCTACCAGCGGGATTGGCGCGGCATTTCGGAGCTGGCCAAGCAAAAGGGTTTTGTGGATGAGAACGCCAATAATCCCATGGATCTGGTACTTATCAGCTGGAGCCAGAGGAGTCCGCAGACCGCCAAGGTCGGGCACCTGGAGAACTTCCTCGGCATCATCGATCGATGGGATGTCTGCGATGATATTCAGGAGAATTTGGGTAGGTTTTGTTATAATTACAATATAATAAATAAGGCTTTAAAAAGCTGTTCTATATTCTGGCTAGGTTTCATAGTTTCATTGTTATATATCGATATTTTATCTGTTAGGAATTTTTTAAGATAATGCACAAAGGTTAGGACCTTTTTAGATTGCTCTCATTTTGATTTTATATAAGTTGTTAGGATATGTGGGAGAACTTCCATTTTTCCATTTTCCATTTTTAATGGAAACTTTTGCAAGTATATTAGATAATCTAATTAGAAGCTATAGCTGCTCTGTAGTTAGATCAACATTCTGAAAACTCGTATTTACCGGGAACTAATAAATAATGGATACACTAAATGAACTATATATAATTCTGTGGTAGGCCTTAATCTACCTCAAATATAATTCAATATAACTTATTATATATTCATTGAATAGTTGTTCTATTAGTTACTTATAATTTTAAATATAATTTAAAATAACTTACTGAAAACTTACACCAAAACATTACAACTAGAAATTATTATCAGACTTTGTGCTTATGTGAATATTTACTATATAAAATGGGTATCTGCGGTAATTAGACCTGTCAGTGTACCTGTACCTGTATATATCACCAAACCCATTGAGCAAGCTATTCAAAAGATAAGTCGGTTAGATTTATTATTAGCACAAAAACGTTTCGAGTTTGTCATAATGTTTGTGGGAATGTTTGTGGCGTTATCCAAGTAAAACTAGATAGCATTTTTATCTATCTTATCTCAATTTATATAACTCTAACTATCATTAGTCAAAAACACACACAAACATATGATGGTGTAGCTAGCAAAAAAATAGCAACTATAATTTCCAAGTGATTTATTTTTCGCGGCGTCGTTATTTATTAGCAAAAAGTGATCAAATCTTGTTTTTATTTTATTACTTACCCTATAAAAATCAGTGTCAAAAAGGAAGATATATTAACAATTGTTTTTGAACAACCTAACAAATATAAGTTATGAAGGAAAGTGCTCTACAAATTATGAACTAGTAAAGGGACTGCCTTACAAAAGGGGATATTTTTGATATATTTATTGATTAATTTTTTATAAAACTATTAAGGAGACTGACGTCGGCAAGCCCCAGCTTGTAAATACTTTTAGGTTGCAATTAGATCAGAAAGCCAAAATATATTTAATTAAATTTCTGCATTTAAAAAATACCTTATCCAAGATCTGCCTTGTTGATTCTAGAATTTGCGTTCTAAAATCAACAGAAAACAGACTGTTGTTGTTTGTTGATTTCAAAAAAATAACAAACTGCGCTGACTTTGAACATATGTATTTTGTTTTCGGTCTAGAAATTGAATTCCTCATTCTAGAAAGATGCTCCACAGCGCTGTAGGTATTTTATCTATGGCCAAAAACTTAATTAATGTTTCGAGGAAAACGTGCAAATTGGAAGTTTAATTTGTGGAGGTCAAATTCGAACGCGCAACGCTCTTCTTTTGATTAAAGAAGTTTAGCAACATTTTTAAATTAATAATATTAATAAAATTATTTAAATTCAATTTGCAGCCAAGGACACCAGTCGCTATAATGTCAAGCGGGAGCAGCGACAGGCAGCTATGGTGGATGCCTGTCCTCCGCCGCCCAGCGACTGCTTTGAGGCCAACAACAACAACAGCAACTACAGCAGCAGCAACAACATCACCGTGGGCCAAAGTGTCCAAATCCTGAGCGATGAGGATCAGCGATGTGTCCAGATGGGTCAACCGTTGCCCAGATATAATGCCTGCGTTTTATACGCCGAAGCGGATATAGATCATGCCACCGAGATCATGAATAATCTGGAATCGGAGAGGTACAATCTTAGGGTGAGTGGGTATAGGATGTTACCTGCTTTGGAATGCTAACTAAATTGAGAAATCTTTCCAACCTGCAGCTCTTTCTGCGTCACCGCGACATGCTGATGGGCGTGCCCTTCGAGCATGTTCAGCTCTCCCACTTCATGGCCACCCGCTGTAATCACCTGATTGTGGTGCTCACCGAGGAATTTCTCCGGAGTCCGGAGAACACGTACCTCGTGAACTTCACCCAGAAGATACAAATCGGTGAGTGTTGCTGCTGGGAGTAACCATAGGTCAGCCCAAGTAACCAGTTTCCGTTCCTCTTCCCTTAGAGAATCACACTCGCAAAATCATACCGATTCTGTACAAGACAGACATGCATATACCCCAGACCCTGGGCATCTATACGCACATCAAATACGCCGGCGACTCTAAGCTGTTCAATTTCTGGGACAAGCTGGCCAGATCGCTGCACGACCTGGATGCCTTATCCATCTACGCGCCGCGACAGGTGCAAACGTGAGTGATTATTTCATTTAGATTCCCTCGAGTGGGTCGATTCAAGTGGCTGGAAGTCATGTGATGATGAAAAGTAATCTTGAGATAATTCTAGGCGATTATATGGGCTCTAATATCGAATATATAGATAAAGAACACAAAGTACTTGTCTGAATTATTGTTTAATATTCACTTTATTACCTCAAGTCCTCGATCTTTGTTTGTAATAAGTTTTAGAGGCTACAAATTTGCACATTATAATGTGGTAAACAAAATATTTGAGCAAATACCACACTGCGTATGGGTAATAAGCGAAGGTACTAAAGCTTGTTACTCATACGCAGTGTGGTACTTACTGTGGGAATTTTAATTAGAATTTTTCGTATTAAGTAGATGGTATTCCTGGGGACTTACGAGGTATTTCGACTATTTATTTCACAAACAAATATTTATAGAGATTTATATGCATTAAAAAGTCTTTTTGAACGGTAAAATAATAGAAAATGTGGTATTTTAAGTAAATACACGCTCGATATCCAATTTAAACCAATATTTCTCCCATTCAGACCCTCTCCCATGGAGGAATCGGCCCCTCAGCGTGTGACCACACCAAGTATACGGATACAGATCAACGACAAGGACGTCACCGATATGCCCAGCTACAACAACAGCTACAACAGTGTGCCGGAAGCACAGGAGACCACATTAGTTTCGGTATCTGGCGACACCAGCTTGCCGCTACCAGAGCTAAAGCCCAAGAAGAAGGACCGGTTTCTTCGCAAGTTCACGCACAGCTTTGGCAAAACACCAAAAAGCGATAGTGGCAAGCCCTTGCGGCACGCTCACTCCGTTAGCACCATCAATGTGTCGGAGCGGGAGAGGACACTGAGTGCCAGCAGCTCCAATATCTCCACCACGTCGGAGAGCAAGAAGAGCTCCATCAAATGGCAGCCGAATATACTGAAGAAGGTTCTATTCTCGCGATCCAGCAGCAAGCTGCAGACGCCGGGCTGAGGGAGGAGACCCCTTGAGTCCTCCTTCTCTCCTGCGCTCCCGTCTGTGTGCCCAGTCTAGTTACCACCCTCCATGCTTAGTGATAATCCGTAGCCTGTAAACCTAATCAAAGTCAAATAACTAACTTAATACTACTTAGACGCACTTGTTAACTTATATAAGACAACAACGAATAAAGACAATACCACATATGTACGTACACATATCTGCACCACCAGATGTATATCACAAAGCGCACAAAGCACACAAACGACCCAATAACGACTCTTACTGATACGATACGATGATATATGTACTTTAGATTTGATAAACAGACAAATTGGCAATTGCGTTGAGAGTGAGGAGGTTAAATGCTGACGCTGCTAATCGAAGCGCTCAATTAACTGTTAGTCACGCGTTCGATAAGTGACTTACTTAATTCAATTATAAAGCAACCCAGAACGCAACGCGATGTACCCCATCATCTTGGATGAGTAATGACCACATATAACGTATACGTATACTTTTGATTAGTGCCTGTGCCTGTGCATTCCCAGTAGACTAAAACGTTGTGAACGCAAACGAGACTATTGAGATCAATGAAGACTAATTTAATTTTTGATAGCTCGAAAAAGTATCGTTTGGGAGTCTTTAGAGAGACTGTTTTAATATAATTATCGCAAACGGACTCCAAAATGTTTCTATCGTTTGCTTTCTGTTCACCAGACGATCTTTTCAGAGTCCAATTGAGAACATTTGGCAATACATTTTACGATAGTTTCCGTATGCCATGAGTTTTTGTCCACTGGGTTGGGCAAGCGCTGTGTGCTTTATTACTATAGTGACTGTGCCGCCTGGTTCTATAGCCTGGCACTAAGTATTTGTTTATTGTTGTTGATTTTTGCCATTGGGCAGGTCCCTAGTGATTAGCCTTACTGTTACCGATTCTTACCGATTGCTGTGACTGCGTGACCATTTATGTACATGCTATATGCACTTAATCAGCACACTTAATACATACTAAAATTACCAATACTGTATACTTAGCACAGTGCGTTTCAAAACTGTATTTAGCTCAATGTCGGCCAGTGCTCGGACCGACCTCCACGTGCCTCGTTCGTTTATGGTTATGAAACGCACCGTTTGCCGTATCGGAAATGAGCTAGCGCTGAGCGGCGGCAATAAACTGTTCAACTGTTTGGCTCAATAATTTATTGTTGAAATGTAGACAACCTTTAAGTTCATGTTCATCTATGTTTAATAAACATTTTGCAGTGAATCCCCCGAATATATACAGTTGAATATGTTTATCGAATCGAGTTCCGGTTAATATCGTGCACACAAAACAAAAGTTTTCAAATGTTTCGGTTTAAATTTTTGTATTTTTT
Source organism: Drosophila nikananu (assembly GCA_008042635.1). Lineage (NCBI taxonomy): Eukaryota > Metazoa > Arthropoda > Insecta > Diptera > Drosophilidae > Drosophila > Drosophila nikananu. The sequence continues at coordinate 13,148 of VNJV01013581.1, read as the reverse complement.
TTGTTTTATTTATTTTCGGTTTTTTTTATTGTTTAAATCGTTTAATGTTTTAATAATAGCTCCTCGCTCACATGCCTCTCACTGCGTTTTCCTCGTTTTTCGCTCTCTGTGTGTTACAATTTACACTGTGAACAAATTTTCGTTTTATTTATTTTCTTCTTTTTGGTTTATTTCCTTCCGTTTTTGTTTTTAGCTTGAGCTTGTTCTTTAAACTTTGTTTTTTTCTTTTCTTTGTTGCTTTCGTTTTAATTGAATTTATGTTGTTGTTTTTCTTTCTGCTCAATGTTATGTGTTGTGAATGTGAGTGTGTGTGTATTTATATATCGATTTATATATATATATGTTATTAATTTTAATCTGTCGTTTGTTATTCGCTTAGCTTTGTTTGTTTTTGTTTTTTCCCTTCTTGTTTAGAGTTATTTTAATGATTTCATTATCGTTTAACAAAATTAATAAAAACAGTTTTTGTAATTTTTGTTTCCACTTCTTGTTGTTCTTGTTTGTTGTTGTTGTATGTGTATATGTTAATTGATCAATTTATTCGTAATTCTCATATATTAAAACAATGTAACGCATGATGTTGCATCATGTAGATGATGCTGCCGCTGCCCTCTCACTATGAATATTATTTGCAAATTGTTTTTTTGTTTCGGGGAGCTCGCTCTCTCTCATCTTATAAATCTAACTGATTGCATTTACACAGAGTGTGTGACGACGACGACGACGAGTCTGAGTGGGAGATGGAGAGGAAGTGGGAGTGGGAGAGGGAGAGGATTCGGAACCGGAAACAGGACTTGGATGCATCGGTATATCGGTATCGAAACGGAAAAACCTAACTAACGCAACCGGAACCAAGGGCCGTGTATGTGTTCATGTGTCATTTATTGCGTTAATTTTCTATAGTTAAGTGTTAACAATGATTATGATTATGGAAGTCAGCTGAAGAAGTCTGTATCGGTTTTGGAAGTTGAGTTATCGTTATCATCGTATTGCGAGTTCCCGTCTTATAACTATGTAATGCTTGCCGAGTACGCGCCAATAGGTATTCTTCGCTTCGATTCGATCTCCGCCCTCCTGCCCGTACTCGTACTCCTTCTCGAAACTCGATCCTTTAATCATACATACATACACATGGAGAAATATATTCATCGTCGTGTTTTTAGTTTTGGTTTTTGGTTTTGGGTCGCTTGCCGTTCTCGACTTACTAATAAATTAAAACAACGCTAATGAATTTGTTTTTCGCTTCGCTAATTGTGAGTTCTCGTTTAACGTTCCTTCTTTGCTTCGCTTTACTTTATTTGACTTTTTCCCCGCCTGCCTTTCTTCGCTTTGTTATTATTATCTCTTTATCAATTAATTATCAACTTTAATTTTTCATTTATACATACTAGGTTTTTCTTTGGAATTTTTCTCATTGATTTCCCCACATTAATGCTTAGATTTTGTGCCTTGGACAAACGTCTGTTAAAAATCGCTTTCTCTTTTCGCCTTCCGTTTGACGCCTTCCCCTTCCGTTTTACTTTATTATTTTCCTTTCTTTAGTTTTGTCTAGAGCAGAATACAGTTTGTGGTTGACCTCGGCTGTGTTTACCTTTCCCAATCGCTTGCTAGCTTCCCTGTGCTTCTCTCGGTGTTTGATGAAGCAGCGATGTTAGTTCTTGGCTCTGGTGTCCATAGATTTGGTCCAGGACAGAGGGACGACAGCCCGTAGACCAGCTACGGGTGCTTGAGCAAGCAAGCAACTGGGGGAAGAGATCCCTCAGGACGAAAGAGACTTTCCGTCTAAAATCAAAAATATGTTCAAAAATGGATATTTTTCAAACGGAATTTGAATATATTAGAAGGTAAAACCTTTTTTGTTACTTTTGAATCAGAAATTTTGAAAAATTAAATTCTTCTTGTTCAAAAATGTTTACAATATCATCCTAGATTCCTTCCTTTCCAAAACATATTCCCGATTTTGAACAGAAACCTCTATGAAAGCCGCATGCTCTTTTAACTCGATTGCTTGATACCCGTATGGAACAGTCAAAGTTCTGGAAGTGGAAGCCTATTACTCAACGAATGCATCTTGATGGCGAGATGTTGGCAGTGTTTTTTTTCGCTTACTCTTCTTTCAATTGCGATCGTGTGTGTGCGTGTGTGTGATAGTTCCGATTGATCTTGATCTTTACCCAATTAGCGCGGTCTATATCTACTACACATTAATTTCTTCTTTTTTTTTAGTCTGTTTGTCAGGCATTTAAGAGCATTGTTTTTTATTTCTTATTGTTTCTATTCTCTGTGTTTAATTTTAACATTGTGCGCGATTTTTGTTGAACGTTTGACAACACTACAAATAACGGCAGTTTTACATGCTGATGCGGATGATTCGTCGGGAATTGTTGCAGATTTTTTTGGATTTTTTCTTTTGGAGGGTGGTGTAGAAAATGTAGCAAACATTAACAAATAATATACCTCAAATCGGCGAGTATTCGCTGTCCAGGAACTATACAAATGCGGTTTAAACAGGGTGGTGTGCCACAGAAATCTTTATGGCTTTAAACACAATTCAAAAAGTACCTAAAAGGTAAGAATTATGATAATAGATTTTAAATCCTCAGCAATTTTAAATTCCTTAAAGATTGTAAAATACCTAAAAGATGCCAAAAACTTTGACTTTAAAATAGATTCCTTGATTTGTTACCCATTTTTTTTAAATAGATTTGAAATCATGAGAGATTTCCGGACACCACACCCTGTATGTTTCTTTTTCTAGGCTTGTGGGACAAAAAACAACTGAGGAACTCTGAGGAACAACACTACATAGGATGTACGAGAGACCGACTGAACTAACAGTTAGACTTTCAGTGTACGTCTCCCCATCAATTTTTGGCAACAACAATTTATAGTCTCTGTTATCTATACATCTCTCTTCTTCACAACTTATAGTCTTTGGGTTCAGATTAGAGATTTCCTGACTCGAGTGGCGAGTGGCAGTCTGTGTCTGTGGGGGGGTTCTATCCAACTAAATAAGGCTATTTTGGCACACAATTACAACGGAACACGAAACATCTATTGTACAACAACGACAATAATAATAATAATAATAATAACACAGGGGATATATGGGGGTTTGGTTTCTTTTTGGGTTCCGGAAGTGCATGCTGTGGTGAATTATGTGGGCGTGGGTTACTCCAATTCGATTTTTAGATATTCTCTCCTTTGCTTTTAACGTCGGTCCCCGTCTATGAGAATTCTCTCGCTAAATGCTACAAAAACTGCGATTACCTGGTTTCGCGCTTGTGTGTGTGGGGGTGTGTGTATGAGTGTGTAGTTTGTTGTGGCTGGCTTTGCTTTCGCCTTTTTGTTTTTATAATTCACGTTTATGCTTACTTCACTATTGTACAATGTGCGACTTGCATTATTATATTCTCGTAATTATTTTATATAAGTATATATGTATATATGTATGCATGTGTGGCTGTTGGTGTGTGTGTGTGGGTGTGAGTGTGTTGTTGAGCTGCTGGGCTACTCCTATATATTTTTTGTTTTCCTTCCTTTTTTTTTGGTAATTTTTTGTCGTTTTTTCGGTTTTTGTTTTTGTAAAATGCGCTAGTTTATTGATACCTTCAACCACTTGTGGGTCTGCCCGCCTGCCTGCCCATCTAAATTCTGTCCTCCTCATCCTCTTCCTCCTCCTCCTCCTCGACCTCCTCGCCGTTCTCCTCGAGCTCCTCCTTGTAGCCGGGATGCTCGGAGATGGCATAGTAGTTGCCATTGTAGATGACGCCCAGTTCGCGCAGCGCATCGCCGCGTATTGTCGCCTTTATCGTCCAGTTGTAGCAATCGTCCGACTCGGACTCGCGATCCAACCGCTCCACGTCGAGGATCTTGGAGTTGAGGCGCTCCAGTATGATGCCGATGTCCTTGATGCTGAGATGGCGCTTCTGGTCCACCGACAGCTGGTCGATCAGCAGCAGAAACTTCTCCGTCGTCGTCTTGTCGTCCTCCATCACCGTGTTTTCTGTTTCGCTCTCGGAGCTATCCCGTTCCGGGGCTATGTCCAGGAAACGCACATGGCCCTTGGCTCCCGACGAGCGGCGTTGCATGCTGCCGCTTCCTCCGCCGCCGCCGCCGCCTGCACCGCTGGCGCCCAGCATAGGATCCATAACCGAGGGTGCCGACTGCGGCTGGGGACTGCTGCAGCTGCCGTCCTGAATGGGCGACGTGGCCACGCTCTTGTGCACGGCTATCTTGCGCCCCTCCTCGTGCAACGCACAGCAGTGGAAGTCGCACTCCGTGGTGCTGGGACTGCCCGCCCTGCTGGGCGTGTGGGCGTGGTGGGCGCACTCCGGCGTATGAACGTGAACCGCCCCGACGCCGACACCACCCGACACGTTACTGTCGAAGGAGCTGCCCTGCTTGGAGAGGCGCCTGCTGCCGCCGGGTATCACAACTCCTGGTGGCAGGACAACTCCGCCGGGATGGTATATGCTCGCCGGGCCGTCGTCGCTGATCACCGTTATTTGGGGGCTGGCATAGCGTGGCTGGGAGGACTGCGACGACACCGACTTGTTGTCCAGCGAACTTTGCGCGGATAGGCCCTTCTTCGAGGGCGAATACTTGTCGGAGGTGAGCAGTCCATTGCTGCTGCCCAGGCCGGAGCACATGCCGCCACCACTGCCGCCGCCACCGCTGCTCCCGCCTCCACCCTGCCTCTGATCCCAGTGCAGAACGACCGTGACACGCCCTTTGTTGTCCATGATCTTCCACGACGGGGTTTCATCGTGCAGCTCCAGTGCATGGATCGTCTCACAGACGATTTTCGGTATAGCTGATATGGCTGAAAGAGAGAGTTTTCGATTAAATTGAGGATTCTTTCAAAAGGAATACCAAGACCAAAGCTAAGAACTGAACTGAGCAAAGTAACTTTAGATTTGCTCAAGGTTTACTCGAGAACTTGTATCACTGTATATATTTTCTGCCATTTGTTTTATTTCTCTTAACGACTTGCGTAGGAAATTAAATGTTAACAATGGAAACCTTAATCGTTCTCTGACAGAATCGCATTAAAACAATACGGAAATTTATTGATTTTGAGTTCTATTTTTGGACTGCTCGAAAAAGTGCTTTAAAACAATTCAAGAATCCGTAATAGCCCTGGGGATTATATGTTTAAGTTTGCGTTTCTTTAGCATTAAGGGGAAATCAAAGCTAAGGAACTATTAAGGGATTTTTAGAAACAATTTGTAAACAGTTGTTTAAGCAAATAAAGTGTTTAAACAAATGCTAAACATGTGTTTTATTGTAATTTAAATACAAGATGTTTTCGGTTCTCCTTTAACTCTTAAAATTGCATTTAATATTACATTATTATTATTACTATTTCTTCCTAGTAAACTCTGCAAGTTAAGTTCCCCTATCAGGCAGCTCTAATCTTGGACACTCACCAGCCTTTATGACATCAACGCCAGTGGGATACCAGCGCTCGCCCTGCCTCAACAACAGCAGCACCGTATTGTTGGCCAGGGTGCGAAAGTATTCGCCATCCTCGATTTGGGTTCCATCACACTCCAGAACAACGCGTACCGGTTCTGAAGCAGGAACCCCTAGCTTATCTTTGCCGCGGACCAAGAGCTCCTCAAAGGTCCCAACTACGACGCCCTTGCGCACATTCCGCCAGCTGTCCCAGATTTTCAGTGGTCTCTTGCCGCGAGACTCCTGCGAAGAAATATACGATTAGAAGGATTACGGAATTCTGATATTTTCTATGTAATGGCAAAGGGTGAAAGGGTGATGCTGTGATGCAGAATGGGCGTGACACCTGTGAATCGCTGCGCAGGCAAAAACAGTGACAAGTGGGTGTGGCAAGGCCCGGGCTGTGTCATAATTCCCTCAGACCCGCTAATTGAGGTTCAAAAAAGGGCGCAAATGTCAAGGCCACCCTAGCTGCAGGATCAATTTGGTATATAAATGGGGTTTCTAGCAAGTCCTAGTACCTCAAATTTTGTACAGAGCCATATTTCTCATATTTTATCTCAATAAAAATTGAGGAAAAATCACCATCGTATGGCGAAAAGTGAAAACAAAAAGAAAAAGAGGGCCAAGAACCGAAACGTATCCTTTTTAGCCTAACAGCGCTCGCAGCTGTTGGCTAACAGTAGCAGGACGACAACACCAACAACTAGAGCGACTTCGGCAGAACCGAGCGAGCGCACAGGACGAAAGCTGCAATGTTTAATGTATTGCAAGGACATGAGTGTGGCGCTCCAGTGACCCAGTAACGAGTGCAGCGCACACGAGCCAAATACAAATATGAAAAGGAAGCACACTCTCTCTTCGGATGCTCGTCCCCGCGTAATCCCTCCTCTCCAACCAAATAAAATGTTTGAAAAATTACAAAAAATTCATGTTGACATTTTGCTTATTCCTCCGCACCGAAAACAAGCAGAGAACTTTTCATAAAAATATTTCATTTCTTTCGCTCTGTGCTTTCCCTCGCTGCCCCCCTTTCGGGCTGCTCGTGCTCGGGTATTTCTTCTATTTTTTTCTGGCTTGGGATAGGTCAGTTTGCTCCGCCCCAGCGCCATATGGCGTTCCACCACGGGCACTAATAGCGATGTGTGTGAGGCAGTAGATTGGGTATTATAAATTCGAAAATTAATAAATGTCTAAGCAGCCCCCACTAAAGGTGAACAAAAGCCAAGAGAAAGGCGCACCTGCAGGGGGGAAATGTATAAGAAAAATGTGTGTGCTATCAAAATTAAGTGGAAACAATAGATTGTAAGAGAATTTATCACATAAAACTGAGTAAACACACTTGCTGAGCCAAGTTATAATCATTTTCGTGTTTAAAAACTCATTTTTCTTTTCAAAAAGACATATAAAAATATATAAAGTAAAATTAAGCAGGTAGATTTGAAGATATCATCCCAAATTCCTGAGCAATCTTTCAAGGAACTAACTAACCAATTCACTTAATGCCTTAATATGGTTTATAAAATAGCATATTCATTGATAGTTGCTTCCTTATCATAATATATTCAATAGTTAAGTAGGTATTTATGCCAAACCGCTCAAGGTAATCTCTTAATTGATACAGTTCCGCGACAAGCAACCCGTTTTAATGGATGAATATATAAAAATAACTCTCTCGGATAAGGCTAATTCGATTTAGAGGTGTTCCTACTGTACCTCAGAAGCTATCTAATCGAAATGTGTGAGTGTGTTTGTGATTGAATGGGACTTGATTTGATAGCTTATCGGACGCTGCCTCAACCGTACCAGTGCGGACAGACCCGCGCCCGCGGAGGGACCCGTTGTGATAGCTGCGTTGCCACCAACACCTCCAGCACCCATCCCACCGACGCCACCCACACCTGCAGCTGCCGTGGCGGCAGAGGCAGCTACGCCCTGCGTGGCCTGGGCCGCCGCCGCAGCTGCGGCTGCCACTTGTCTGATGCTCAGACAATTGCAGAGAGGCTTCGTCACGCCCAGCGTGCACAGGGCGTTGGACCACATGGCGGTGGTGGTGCTGGGGCTGGAGCTGGAGCTGCAGATGGCACTCGCTTCGCCCTTGCCAGCCACTTTTAGGCCGAGATCCTGCGCTGCGCTGCCGCTGCTTCAGCTGCTGCTGCTCTGCTGGCTTCGATTCTCTGGCTCTGGCTTTGGCTCAAGGTCGTCCTTACGTCTCACACTCGGCGGTCGGGGGGAGAGTAATCCATGTTTAAGTGTGGCAAGCGCTCCTCTTTAAAAAACCGTTATATAAACGCGATTTTTGTTTTATTTTTTCCTGTCTTATTTTTGTTAAAAATCCGCCTTGGAAACGACGACGCTTGTGAAAAGTTTTTACAAAATTTAAAGCTTATTGCTTATTGTTTTATAGTCCGGGGGTTAAATGCCTTGCGTTCGGGAAAATTCGTTATTACAAAAATTGTTTGTTGGGTCACCAAAAAAAATAACAATTAAGCAACACACACGGCACACACACAATACGTAAGGTTTCCTCTTTGTAAAAAAGGTGTTCTTTCCCTCGCTTAAATGGGATTCTTCGGAAGATTGTTACAAAAATCGTGCTGAGCAGCAGATGGGTCTAAAATTTCGCTTTTCACTGCTCGAATTCGCACTCGCACACTTTGCTGTTCGCAGTTCGCATTCGTATTTTTGGGGCAGGTCAGGGCGGGTTGACCTTCGCACTTCGCACTTTCACTTTACGGATACTACGCGCCTGCAGCAGCGCCTCTTTTGCCCGTGAAACCGCCGAGTTTTCCTTTTCATTTGCATTCAACGCTCTGCTCTGCGCCTGGATTATGTAGTTTTATAGTTGCAAGATTTTATTTTATAAATATTCGGAAAGTTATTTTGTAGAAAAATTCTGGGATCCTTTGGTGTGGTCCACACCCAGTTAAACGTGGTGTTGCCACTGAACAAAGGCGAAAAGTGCCAGCAGCCTTTTCTTTTGCTGCCTGTGTGTGTGCGCCTGGCAGCCTGACAGAGCAAACTGTGAGTTTTCCGAGTTTCCCGATGAGATGCTGCATCGGATTTTACTACTGCTGCTGCTGCTGCTTCTTGTCCTTTTGGGGCTGGGTGCGATTTGCAGCGCTCTAACAGCGCTTGAAATGAGCACGGAGCATCTGCTTGCGAGAAATGCAGTTCCAGTGAGAACGGAATGTGAGAGAGTGCAGCCGAAAGCTTCGAGTGAGGGGGTAACGGCAATGTTGTCCTCCCATTTTGTGGACAGGACACCGTTACCGTTACTAATTAAAACAAGCCATTCTTAGGTATTTAACGTAAAATGATATAAAACTTACTTATCCCATATTCACTAGTACTTTTCTCTCTCCTGTGTCAGCTTTATCAGACAGTTTACAGTCTTTGGTCGTGCTTTGGCCTACATTTGCATCAGTGTGATATAATCAGGACGCTAAGGCGCGCGCACGCTCCACAAGTAATCCCAAGGGTCCAAAGAGTTTGATTTTGTAAATATTTACACGCAATCAAAGTCGATCAATTAACTGTTACTATTTGTTATTGACCAAATGAAAATAGCGAGTTTATTCAAAGCCAAAAGGAGGGTACTATAAAATTCTGCATTAAAACTGTAACATTAGGCATTCAAAGAGTGCTTTGATAAAAGGGGGCGAGGGAAAAAAATTAAAAGGATAAGAGAGAGATGCAATATTATATGCAGTTATGCGCTTTCACTCTCTCTCCCTCTCTCTAAACAGCATTGCCAGCTGAGTGTTAAAAGATAACAGTCCTGTAACGAAGCTGTAACTTCTGGCCGAGTTCTTTAATTGGAGTAAGAAGCAGAGATAATCTCGATCATTATGTTAGATCAACTGCCAAAAACTAAAAGCAATCTTAAGATGCAGCCAGTGTCAGCCGCTTTCAAAGGGATTCCCAAGCTCTAGGAATTCCCAAACATTTTTTGGGTACATCGCAAAGCAACAATTTCGGAGACGGCCAAAAGGAGAAAAATGCCATTCGGGTGGTGTGTGCGGAAGTGGGGATGGGAGGAGGAAGAACAACAGTTGCAGCAGAAGCAGCACGTGGAAAGAGGGGGTGGTTACGTTGGGGGAGGGCGCATTTGTGGGGCGTAAGTATTACCTCAGTTATTTGGGTCAAAGCTATTCACTCACCCGCAAAGCAAAACGAAACGAAGGAACTGCATAAAACATGCACAAACACGCACACACTTACAGCTAGATTCGCACACACATACACACTTCCATACAAAGGAGAGCTTGGGGGACACGCACACAAAGAGACTAATGCGGGACACAGGCTTAATAGGTTCCTCTGGCGGATGCGGACGCGGAGTATCCGCAGCCACGATACGCCTTTCTAGATACACTTGCAAAAGGTTCTTACTCTCTAAATTCCATGTATTTTTAATTAATCAAAGAAGGATAATATTATTATCTTGAAGACTTCGATGTTAACAAATTTATTTTAGCCCCGAGTTTAATTTACTTTTCCATTTTTAATTCCTGTTTAATGATAAATAAAAATTATTTCCAAATATCTTAATTATTATTACTGTAGCGTTGTAAACGAGTGTACGGTGTTCACCGTTTCGCTGTTGGTATAGGTTCTTAACGGAGGTTTTACAATGTGAAAGAGAGACATGATTATGAAGTGAGAGAGCAGCTGATTTAAGTCGTGATTTTGCGCTTGCGATCAGGACAATTAACGGTTTAACCGCAGTTGCCGGCTTCGCTTTTAACACGTTTCCACTTACCTCTCTGGCCATTACGACATGTTCTCACCAGCGGCGCCCGCTTAGAGGGTCTGCCATTTACTCAGCGGCAAGCACAACAACAAAAACAGCAGCGTCTCTACTAGCGAGAGAGCGGCAGAGGGGCGGCAAGAGAGCTGAAGCAACAACAAAGCTCACGCTTTTCGCGATACGAGTGCGTGTGTTTGTGTGTGAGTGTGTAGGCGGCAAACGGGATAATCAGAGAGACAGAGAGGGAAAGAGTGTGGGAAGTGTGTATGTGTGTGTATGAGTGCTTCAAAAATTCTCTACTACACGTTTATTTTCAATCTTCTCTTCCCGCACATTTCTCCAACGCGCCGATGCTTCGTTCTTCCTTTTCTTTCCTTTCCTTCTCTCCGTGCGTGGGAATGAATGTGTGTGTGTGTGTTGGTGGCCGTATAGGTGTGTATTGGAATTTCCTACTAGATTAGCTTAAGCCAGCTTGCATTTGTTTAAACAATTGGCATTCATCACTATTGGGCAATTTGTAAATGGAATTTGTCTCTACCTACGCCCACTTTTATAGGTGCGGCTGCTGGTGGTCAGGATTTGCTATTGGCAGTGGTAGTAGTAATCGTGTGTGTCTGTGTGCGGGCGAGAGAGCGCATTGGAGTACCGTTATCGCTGGCGAAGCCACATTTTCCTATTTGACATACACTTTTTTGTTGCGATTTTCGCAATTTTTTGCGGCACACGCGTTTTGTATTATATTCTTTACTTTCTTTACCAATTTTGTAAGATTTTTTATCTCGTTACATTCTCTAACTGGAATATCTTCTTTTCAACCGTTTTTTTCTTATTGGTACACACGCCTTTTCTTCACATACGTTCTAGTTTTTGGCAGTTAACTAATTCCTCGAGTTTAGTCCTTTTAACTAGTTTATTGATGACTAGTTGATGATGTTATACGCTTTTTTATGTGAAAACAATAACATTTAATTAATTTTAAGCCGAGAACAAATGCAAATCAATTTTTATTTTTCGGCACTCGAAGAACTATCGCTATCGGTTATCGATAGCTTTGTGGCATACTTTTGGGCGAGCCAAAAAGATTATTGTTACTGTAATCGATAGTATCGATAGTGCGCCTTATTGTTTGTTGCCTGCTTCGGTCACATAGCAAATTGTTAGGAATTCACGAAAACGAAGAGAAATTTAATGAAATAAATAATTAAATAGTTTAAAAGGCATCAAAATGGACGATATACGCACCAGCATGGACAACATGTTGGCGCGCTTCAACGAGAGCATTACTCATTCGGCGCCCAAGAAGTTGCTCTTCAACCGGCTTTCCGCATCCTTCTCCGACGACTTTGTGGTTTGTAAGTAAAAAGTGCAATGAGTAGATAAAATCCTTGTAATAACTATAAAATTCCACCTCTTGCTAGCTCCCAAGAAGCGTCGCCTGGAGCGCGAGCTGCCGGACCAGAGCTTGAATGCTAGCTCCGGGTCTCTCAACACTTCATCTACCAATGGACTGAGCTCCTTGGAAGCCAATCGACTGCGCGCTGAACTAGTCGAGTCAAAGGCAATTAATGTGCAGTTGCAGAGCCGGTTGGAGCGGAAGGATGCCGAGCACCTCCAGGCCATGCTGGTGGCTGAGAACAAGAGTTCCGCCTTGAAGCAGCAGTGCGATATCACCAGCAAACTGCACTCGGAGCTGAAGGACTCTCTGATGGTGAGCCGCGAACGGGAGAAAACCCTCAAGGCGCAGACCAACCTTGCGACCGCAGAGCTGGCCCAATTGAAGCTCAAATACGATGATATTGTGGCCAAGCTGGGAAGGGAGAAGGCTCAGCAGGAACAGGACGCCCGCGATGTTCAGTTCTGCATTAGCTCGGAGCTAGAAGAGCATCGTCGCAGAGCTGAGCGGGCAGAAATGGAGCTGCAGGCCACACAAACCCAGCTAGAGAGTCTCCGTCGCGGCTATGACGAGATCAAGGCCAGAGTTTCCGGACACGAAGAGCTGCGCGGTAAATACGAGATGCAAACGCTCAGTCTCAATATGGCCAATGAGCAAATTCGGGACCTTGAGTCACAGATCAACGCGTACAACGACTGGAAGGAGGTGACCAAGGCATCGCAGAAGCGTCTGGCCAGCGTTCCGGAAATGCAGACTGAGCTGGAACGCTTGCGCGGCCAAAATCAGCGCTTGAATGGGCTGATCGGGGATAAATTGCTGCTCGAGGAGCAGGTTAATGCCTACAAGACGCGCCTGGACCAGCTGGAGGGTGTCCAGGGCGAGGCGGCAAGCCTGCAGGTGAAGCTGTCTGGTGTGGAACAGGAACTTAAGTTGTGGGTTAAGGTGGCCCAGGACCATTGTCTGCCCAATACGCTTGTCAGCCCCATGGCCCTGCGCTCGCGCATCGAGCAGCTGCTGCAAGAGGACATTGCCCAAGTGGCCGAGAAGTCATCTACCAAGTGGGACATCAAGCATCTACAGGTAGGAAAGTTATACTAACTTTTATACCAGTTAAACTAATATGTTTTGAATTGAAATCCATAGAATACCCTGCGAGACACGGAGCAAAAGTGCCAAGTTTACGCGAAGAACGTCGAGGACCTCAATATCGTGCTGAAACGCCACAAGAACTTCAAGGAGCGGCTGCAGCGCAAGCTGATCACTGTCTCCAAGGAGCGTGACTTCTACAAGCAGATGGTGGATAACTTTGACAAGGACATGACCATGAGCAACACCAGCATGGCCGACATGACGCAGGACATGCAGGTGCGCTATCGCGTCGAGGTCCTAGAACGCACCGTCACCGGTTACAAGGATATGTGTGCCACATTAGAGCGAGAGATTCAGGCATTGCGCCAGCAGGAGATGCTGACCGAACCCTCTAGCGATGGCTATGATAGCGTCAAAAAGGAGCTGGACACGCTGCGGCTGGAGAACGAGAAG
>VNJV01013580.1:0-23321 GCA_008042635.1 Drosophila nikananu | reverse complement strand
GGTGGCTTCGCTGACTTCTGGGACTTCTGTGGTCTCGACTGAAAATAAATAAATAAATATTTCAAATCTAGAATGTTGTATTCAGTTTTCAAAAAATAAGATAAATATTTAATAAGCAAAGTGGAAGTTTTGAAAACACAGCAAATTCACGAACCGAACTACATGTAAAAATGTTGTACAAAATACTCATTTCCGACATGAAGTAAAATTTAGGCGGGTGCCAGTTTAGTTACATACATGTAAAATATAAATGCGTAGAATATAAATATTTATATATTTGTACACAAATGGACACGGAAATACCCTAGTTTAATTCTCATTCACTAATATAAAATATTATTATATGTAAAAATACTTTATTCAAAAATTTGAGTGCAGAGTCTTCAGGGATGTTTTTTCATCAAACTGTTGCTAAAAATCTATACGTTATTGTGCTGAAATTTGTAGGCTCTAGTAAAATCCGAAGCCGAATTAGTAATAATTATAAATAAATTATTCCTGACATTGCCCTATAATAATATCTGTGTTTCGCTTTCTCCACAAATGAAAAAACACAAAATTAAGAGCACGCCCTTTCAAGTACCCAACCCAAAATCAAAAGAACTTCTACCACTCCAGCTTTCCCCCAGAAATGATGAAAAATGCATTTAAAAACGAAAATTAATCAAATGTATTTTCGAACGATGTTAATAGCCACCGGCCGACCCGTTACGTTGATAAACTTCCCCCTCTTAACGCACTAATAAACAAATATGAGAGCCATATTCCACACGACTGCCATTAGGCCTATTGGATGGGTTCTTTATAGGCGTCCGTCTCCGATAGACACTCAATCCGTTGGCAAGCCGCATCGATACGCGGACTCCGACATGGCCCATTCATATCACTGCTGTCATCGGAGGCACTAGGCACTTTCTCACACATTCATTCACAAACGGGGTCCCATTTTTCGGGAACCCGAATTCTCATCCGGGACGTCCGCCCGCGCCCATTACTCAAAATGCCGCCAAGTGATTAAAATTCCGGACACACACACCACACACCAGCAATCGAGGAATCCCAAATTAGTAACCAAATAAACAAAGCAACGAGACCAGGCCGAGCAACCCAACCCGCCCAGCCTGTCGCATTCTATGCCTATAAAGTAGCTGGCTTATTTATGAGGAGACATCCACTGCAGCCCCTTTCCCGAGATGCAACTCGATTCTTGGAAAGGCAGAATTATTAGATGCCCTGCCTGAGATATGCATGGGCGGTCCATGCCCATTTCTATTCCTATTTCTATTCCTATTCACAATCCCAATCCCTTGCGACCGAATGACAAGCGTCCGAGAGTCTGTCTTAGGGTCTTAAAATGGGACAAAGCATGCCGCACAAAATGAAAACAAAGCGGCAGCCAAATGAGGAAAATGGCATTTGGAGTTTAGAGAAAATAAAACAAAAAGAAAATCGATTTTTCCTTCTTTTCGTGTGCGTTTGGCCACGCAGCTTGCAGTGGCAGTGGCAGAGGTCCAAACCAGGCCAGTGTCATCTGTCAGTCCCTCTTTCCATTTGGGACTAGGAATGGGATGGGATGGAATTGTGTGCCTTAGAAATTATGTTCCTCGAACCCAAAATGCATGTTTAAGTGAGAGAAATTACATGTTTAACACAGAGGAACGAACACACGCCAACAGATGATCAATGATCCTTTGCCGGGGTCCGTTACTAATTTAATATACTGATATGGGTTTGTTCACCCCGCTGGTGATTGCAGCAGTTCTTGTGGAACTCTCCCACTTTCTGGAAAACCACAATCCCTCGGGACGATAGCGGTGGCTATCTTGGGTTTATCGCACAACTTGAACTGTGGTGACCGCCTCAATTGGCCTGTTACCAAACATTATTGAACTTTCGCACGCTGCTGGGGAGCATGAGCTGGAGTTGCATGTGCCGATGGGGCCATTTATCTGACTCCCAAGTGCCACCGTTTCCATGTAGCAGGGGGAGAGAGACAAGAAGGGACTGCGGTTTCGGTGTCGCCTCTTCCGCGGCAGTGGCATAATTACGCTCATACTGCAGCGAGCGAACGCTTTGAATTATGCCAGACAATATCGCAAAAATCGCAAATCGCAGGCAAACGAGGAAAATTGCAATAAAGCCAAAGCCAAAGCCGAAGAAGAGTCTCCTCTCCAACGGCAAACGGCAGATATATAAGTCAAAGGCCTGATGCGACCGCAACTACAAGTGATTACGACGACAATCATGATGAGGATGAGGATGATGGAGCTGAGTCTGAAATATACTCACTTGCCAGAGCCGAGCACGAAGCCAGCAGAGCCAGGAAGAGCAGACGTCCCAGGTGAAGATCCAGAGGGCTGGGTACCAGCAGCCTGTTTGTGTTCCTTGAGGAGAAGCAGCTGCCGCGGCGGCTCTTAGAAATTGCCATATTGAGTGACTGATTGATTAGGTTGTCGCTTCCAGTTTGGCCAACACGCACGGGCACGAACACAGGCAGAGGCACAGGCACACAGCACACACAGATACGAAGATACAAAGATACAAAGATACTAAGATGCTGCGATTCGAAGATACTGCGATACAAAGATACACGGGATGCGCACAGATACTGCGTTGCAGATACGTCTGCAGCTGCAATTGTTCTGAACAGTTTCAGTTTCAGCTGCTGCCGCTGTCGATGGGTTTTCGAATAACTCCGATTCCAGCTGCTTTTTGTATTGAAGACCACGCACCGCCGACGACCGAACGCGTTGGCCTCTCGCTAAGAACTAAAGTTGAGAACGCGTGCGCTCTGGAATTTTGTGTGTGAGTCTTGTTGCGGTCGACGTCGCTGTTGCCGTCCAAGTTGTTGCCGCTGGGGCAGGCAGCAGGCAGGCAGAAGTCAAGGCAATGCAATGCATGCGCCGAGCTCGTATATCGATGACGACGTCGCTGCCTGCCCCGTCCCCGGCCCCTAATTCATCTTTCCCTCTCCAGCTGCCTCTCCCTTTACCTACCTGCACTGGGGGAAACGAGTATTAATGTAAAGAAAGTTATATTGGTCTATATTAGGATGGGTTTAGGGTCACTCTTTAAGGCTACATTAAGTTTACCAGTTAAAATAATAATAGAAATTTCCGTTTTATAAAATTTGAATACAGCAAGGAGAAAATGTTAATCAATTTAATATAATATAATATTTCCAATATCCTACAAATTTTAAAGAAACTTTAGTAAAAAGGTTCATATTTAATTTCACAATTTCATTTCCCATTCCGATTCTTATAAGGTTTCTTGGAATTTTCATGTATTTCTTTAGCACTTTTTTTTCAGTGCTTCGATCCAATGTTGCAGTGCTTGACTTTATTTGCTTTGGGGTAATAATAGGGCCTGGCAGCAGGCGGCTTCTGCGGCCAAAGTAGTCAGTGGGCTGGCGGAAGAACTCTATGTGTTGGTCCTCTGATAAGTGTAAGTGCCAAGCGCCGGCCCCAAACCAAAGCAGAGCCAAACACAAACACAACTAAAAAACTAAAGGAAACTCAAGCAAAGCGCACCAACATTTTGGCTTGGCTGTGACAGGCACATCGTCATCGTCATCGGCATCGAGCCCTCATTGTTCCAGGCAGCAGCCAATTCGCTCGCAGGCGTTCTTTCCACCTCTTCACGCCGGTCACTCGGCCTGGCCGGGATCTACCTAGGGCACCTCTGCCCCTGCCCCAACCCCTCTAGTTGATCCCCTTTCTCTCTTGTTTATTTGGTTCAACACAAGAGCTCCCAATACAAAAGAGAGCAAGAACAATAAGGGCCCAGAAGGCGGAGGCTAACCAAATATTTGATATCATATATAATCGGTATTTTAATATTATAAAATGTGAAATATACAAATTTTTTTTTATATATGTATATTATGTATATTATATTATTATGTATATTATATTATTATGTATATTATATTATTATGTATATTATATTATTCCCAATAATATTTCTCTCTTTCATAATTAATGAAGAACTAAATAAACAATTAAGAAACACAAAACCTATTTAAGCTACCTGCTAACTTAATTACCTCCCTGAAGAATTAGCTTTCCTTTGCAAAATCCTCCCGTGACAGCTGCTTCGAATCAATTTTCAGCATCTCAAGTGTTTGTTTGTGAATGATTTGTTTCGCCTGAGTCAGTCCAATCCAAATGGATGGTGGCAACGTCGGAGTGCCCCTCCAGCATCTGTGGGCATCGGGGTCCGTCCACGGGGGTCTTTCCCGTCTGTGACTGAATGGCTGGTCTACTCGGAAGACCAACTACTTGCGGGCTGACAGAATGCCCAAACTTCTCCGTACGGCCGTTGACAACGCCATCGACCACAAAAAGAAAATAAAGTCCTAATTGCATTTCAATATTTAATAATATTTTTTGGATAAATAAAACCTCAGAGGGTACGAGCAAAGTTTTCTAGTTTGAAAATATATTTGATATAATAAAATGTCTTAATTAGTTTAGCAATCTCATTTATTGAAAGTTAGTTAGCGTTTGCAGATCCCCACTATTTTCCCTTTAATTCATGTAATATGCTGTAGATATTGGATGGTAAAAATATATCCCTCCCATCATCAATCCCTAACTTTTTCTTGGTGCATACTGGCACTCGCTATATTGTAGTGTGTGGTAGTTGCTTGGAGGTTTTTCTCAATTTTCTGTGTGGGATTTCCCTGTAAAGTTTTCCATTACGTGATGTAGCCATTTCAATGGGCTCGTAGAGTCGCTCGGCCCACTGTTTATCTTTTATTGATTATGCCAGCAGGCTAACCCAGCCAGCCGACCAAGTTGGGCCTGGAAAATTTGCCTGATGTGAGTAGTGAGCTGGCGCGCGCCTTCAGTTTCAATTTAGTCGTTAAATATTTAGATTTTGTTATTGCAGTCGTGGCTCTGCGGTGGATTCGACGTAGACCCAGGAAAGTGGACGGTGGACGGCAACAGGAAGGAATCAATTGGTTTCCCTTTGAGTAACCACGCTTAGTCATGACGAAACGTCGGCACTTCCTCCCGATGCCGATGCCGATGCCTCTTAGCATTGGTTCCTTTTGTTGTCGTCGCAGACGCGGGAAGGCGGCTTTTTGTTATTGTGATTTTGCTTTCAGTTTCTCGGTTTTATTTGTGGCTATTTGCGTTTTACGACCGTCGGGCAGGGAGTTGTAAACACTGAACACAAGTCAGGCAGGAGCGGGCAAGGTTCCGAGTTGGGTAATTAGCGACTCGTCCAGGTAGACAGCGGACACCGCCTCCTGGCCAAGGCCGGCTGTCTGCGGAGTCTGTGACGTCTAAGGGTTTGTCTCTGCCTGGTTAGGAAGTCGGTTACGAACGCATCAAGAAACAATTAGCGGAGGATTAGCACACTGACCCGGCGGATGGCTAATCTTAATCATCAAACCCACCATAAAGCAGCGACCTGTGGTGACAGTCAGCGTTAGTTACTTTTTAATACACGAAGAAAAATGGGTAGGAAGATTACATTTATAAGTTAGGTTTCTTCAGAAGGAGTTATGTGAATTATCCTTCCTTGCGTGTATGCCGTTAGGACACTAAGGGAAGAATAAGAAGTATAATATAGAAAGGATAAAAAATCGATGGGTGCAGAACAACTCTTAAAAAAATAGGATATGACTAAAGTAACGGAATTCTAAAAGATTGCATTTCAAGGGAAAAAAGACGCGATTAAATTAAGCTTAACATAAAACATAAAGAGTTCTTTGAAATAGAAGGGGTACTCTTTATCGCGAATCTTTTTCTTCGTCACAACTTTTCGCTGTGCAGACCTGAATCACTTTCGATTTATGACCCAAAGACGACATCGCGGATGGCAGCGAATGGTCGATAAGCGCCCTTCTTGGTTCAGATAAAAACCCCCATGGGACCGGAAGCCGGAGGGCAATTCCACAGAGGACCGGGTGGTAAGCTGAAGCGAAAAAATTAAATCGAAAAACGAAAGAAAAGAAAACGCAACCAAATGCATATCAGAAAGCAGAGCAGCAGCACTCAAAGTGAAATGTCAGCTCATTGTTCGGCGGAAAAGCTAAGCAGCCTTTGATTTGTGACCGCCTCACACACAGGCCGAGCCATCTTATGCATTATGCAGATCTTGTCCAGCTGGAGTATCAGAGTTTCAAGTTCAATACAAAGTTCACGCCACGCAACTGTCAACGGTGAGTGACTTCGGCGGTCAACGAAAGCGACCATCTGGGTATTCCGCTTTTAAGCCAATGAAATCTGAATACCCTTTTTAAACGAAATAATAAAATGGTAGACAGAAGAAGTATATTTCTATATCAATATTATTATATTTATTTATGACATTATATATAAATATATATTTATGATATTATAAGGTTGATAATATATTTAAACCTCGTCAAAGGAACATGGTTAAAACAAATTATATAAAACCCGAAACAAGCCAGATAAAAGTGAACTATATTAAAACCCAATTTAAATACCCCAAGCACCTGCCTACTTTATATGCAAATTTCCAAAAGCATTTTCCCCCTTCACAAGATTATTAAATTGAATCGGTTAATATCGGGTAACAGTATCGTTGGTTACGGTTTGAGTCACAAGTAAAAAGGGCAATAAACATCTCACTTAGATAAATGAAATATGAACTCATCGTTTAATTACCGATTGCTATCCATACCTGTGTTTATATAATAACTTATACCCTTTGATTACAGCACTCTCTCGCCGAGGAAGTGAACAAACAAACATATTTGGCAATGGAGTGCGACATGGAGTGTGTGTGTGGAGAGTGTGTGTGCTGAAGGCCCTCAATTACATAGAATCCATTAGCAAAAAGTGAAAGAAAGCCAAACAAGGTGGAGCCCCCGGACTCTGTCCCCAGACACTATGCCGTTTTCATGGCCCAAAATACCCCGAAACTGCTTAAACGCTCAACGTTTAATTGTCGAAACCAGTTAACCACAGAGTTTACTTGATCCGCCGCGTCAAACACTGTTGGATGTGTCACAATAGGAATTAGCGTAAACTGTTTTAACGCCAAACAAATGGACATTTGAGATGTGAGCCATAATCATGTGTACATAAGTTTGGGCTTTACCTTTACCTTTCAGACAGGGATGGGTAAGGTATGCCAAGGTGTTGTACAAAATATATTTAGACCAGAGTAGCTAAAATTGTTCGAAAGAGTGCACTAGAAATATATTTTATAGGGATTAAATTAAGCCCATTAGACCTCGAGCTTACTAAAAATCAAACAACAAAGATACAGCTAACAATGCATGCCTTTATTCAAATTAAATTCGATTAAGTTAAAGGGGAAACCCCCATTTTTCATATGTAAAATTCTTTAAGCTAATAGAAACAACATATGTATTTGTGCCTGTTGGGTGACAACTAAAAAATATGTCTCTTTTATTAAATCAAAATTCAATCCATCACTTTTCTGCATAGATAAGACAGCAAATATGCTGATAAGATATACCTTGGCATACAGCCAAGTAAACTTACCTGCTCACTACCCATCGCCGTGCACTAGTTCGATGTTTCATCGTCTTCGTGCGGTACGTGCGTCCGGTACTCCGCCGCTAGTGCTCCCGGTGGTGGGTCAATGCCGCCAGTGGGCCAGTGGAGCGGTCCAGCGTCCATTGATGAAACGCTCGAAGAGAGGCCGTGTGCACAGCAGTGACTATGAGTTCAACCCCTGGCGCATGCAGCTGTTGACGAGCTATTAAAAAGCCATATAAACAAACAGAAAGCTCTCCATCGCTCCACTGAATGAATTGTGAGAGCGGGCACATGGGCGGTGGGGGAGCACTGCCGTCGATTGTCTTTCAAGTGAGTAAACATAAACACCAGAGGAGACGTCCACGTCTATAGGTAGCCCGGGGGGTATAGGTATAGGTACGGGTACGGGTACAGGTATGTTGGCAAGTACTTGGCCCGGCCACATCCTAAATAAGCAGACGCCGTTTTCATTAGGCAACAGGTTATTGCAATTCAGCGAAAAAAACAACGGCCCCCCGACGACAACAATGCGACGAAAAACCGAAAAACGAAAAACCAAAGGCAACAGCCACACGACAAAGCCAAAAATAAAAAACTGTAAGTAAGTAGCTCCAAAAAATTAATACACTGCTCAAAAAGCAATTGTGTCTTATGAATGCCTTGTATGTGATGTGCATAACATTTAACGGCTCGGTAATTGTTCACATTGTTGGGCTTATTGGGTGTATTTATCTCTCTTTATATCTGAGTTCGATGTGCCCTGAATGGGGAAGTCAAGTTTTATCTCACAGATTCTATTGTATTGAACAGATTTCAAATGTATGAGGTGTCAAGTCAGGAGAGATTATGACTCACTTTCTGGGAAAATACTATTTATGTAAATATTAAACAAATTATGAAATATACTGCAGACTTAAGTTCAAAGTATAAAGAAACATTTTTGAATCATCGCATAACTTTCATAATAAATGTAAAAGCTTGTTGTTTAATATAAGAGTTCTTAATTATATTTAAAAAATTTAGCTTGCTTCAATAACACACGAGACAAGGTCACCACAACTTTCTGTTCAGCAGCTTATAGATTAAATCCAATTTCGGAATTACCGCCCACTCTACAGGATTAACAGAAACTACCAATTAATTCATTAAATTTTATGTTTTATTTTAAGCAAAGCTTAAATAAGCGAAGCTTGAGATGAAATACAAGAAAGACAAGGTCAATTTAATCACATTCTAAAGTTCTTTCTGCTTAGTAATACCATTTAAATATTTAATTTCAGATTATAGTTTCAATTACAAACATTTTGTAATTAGCTGGGCATTATTTTACTTGTATTTAAAGCAATGTCAATTTTTTTTACTTTCTCATGCATTGAATCTCATCCTGAGATTGTTTTTAAGATTTGGCTTAATGTGCAAAACCTAATCAGTCTTTTCTTATTTAATTGGAGAGATCTTATGTCGTGACCATATAATTTTAATTAGAAGATTGATGTATTATTTGAATTTTTTGTGAGAGACAAGGTCAATTGCACTTTCTTCTTATGAATTTAATCTCAATCTTAAGGTTGTTTCTGCGATGCCGCCCACTGTAAGCGGCGTTGACAGTTTTTTGGACGCCGCTGAGCGTTCTCTCTTTCGCTAAGCTGTTATAATTGCTCAAATTGCCGTGGCGGCGTGCCAACTGATTGGATTTTCGGGGCAGCAGCCGGGGGAGGAGGAGCAGTCAGGGAATTTGGCGGGGGCGGGGGCGCCGGCAATTGATATTATGCGCAGTGTATGCTGCCGGCAAAAGGCAGACACAGAGGCAGAAGCGACGCTCTGGCTCAAGCTCTGCCCGCTCCTCTGCCGGCTCGCGCGAGTGGCAAGCCCTGCGAGCCCCAGACGCATGCGCAGTCGATAAAGCACATTCGAATCGAACGCTAGCGGTACCGCCGGTTCGATTGCACTCTCCATTCATATTCATTCATACGACTCGGCTGCGGTTGGGTTTCAGTTTCATTTTCATTTTCGGCGTTTTTTGAAAGCTCGGCGCGACTCAGCTCTCTGGAAAGAAAGTGCTGCTGTCTTTCTGCCGATCCTTGGGCAGCTTTCGTTTTCGTTTTCGGACCGGTTCGGCTTCTGATCGGTTACCCAGTTACTTAATCCCAGTTCATGTAACCATTACCGGCCCCTAATCCTGGTCAGCATGCGACGGGTGCCGCTGCTGCTGCCACTGGCACTGATTGCACTGCAGCAGGTGGCCACCAGTCTAGCCACAGTGCGTCAGTCGCGCGAAATCATCATCACAGATGCGGTAGGTGTTCCAAAAGGTTCCAAAGCGGGAGTAGAAGGAGGAGGAGGTGGAGAAGGTGGAGGAGGTAAACCCCAGAGCAGCCGCAGGTGCGGGTGCGGAATGCCTAATTACCCAGAGTGTCACAACGCACGCGTCGCTTGGCCTCCAAATGTCAAGCGATAAATGTGCCAACAATTTGTGTTTGCATTTTGGATTTTGGCCCGCCCTCGGCTGCCTTTGCTTCCTGCCTCCACTTGCTGTATCACAACCTGTTACCTGTTCCCTGTATCCGTGCCCGTTGCAGGTGAGGCGCATTCAGAACGACGGCTACAATGTGGAGCGCCACTCGGTGACGACCAAGGACGGATATGTGCTGACCCTCCACCGCATTCCGCAGGTGGATCCTGAGCGGGGAAGCTTACTCCGGCGGCCAGCCGTCTTCCTGCTCTCGGGACTCTACGCTTCCTCGGATGTGTACGTATGCTAATAGATACTTCCGCTG
This sequence comes from Drosophila nikananu, assembly GCA_008042635.1. Lineage (NCBI taxonomy): Eukaryota > Metazoa > Arthropoda > Insecta > Diptera > Drosophilidae > Drosophila > Drosophila nikananu. The sequence goes on along the minus strand of VNJV01013580.1, from coordinate 13,051 downwards.
GCGGCAGATACGCAAGAGCATAGAGAAAACAAAGAAATACAGCCTCATATCTGTGTTGTCAAGAGCTCACTTATCATTTTTTCTTTGCCATTGAGTGAGGGAAAACTTGTATTTATTCAGATTTAACTGTCTTTTAACTATCTCAGTGATCAGTGAACGATTAAAATATAGTGTCGAATTCAAGTTAATTTCATTATGGCAATTGGGGTACTCGAAGTTATATATCCCTTACCTTTTTTAAGATAATAATTAATATTTTTGGTTCCAGGTGGCTCCTCAACGGTCGGGAGGACTCGCTAGCGTACCTCCTCTGGCGTGCCGGTTACGACGTGTGGCTGGGAAACAACCGGGGCAACATCTACTGCCGAAAGAACCTGTGGCGAAACACCACGGAGCGCGAGTTCTGGGACTTCAGCTGGCACGAGATGGGTGTCTATGACATGCCCGCCCAGGTGGACTATGTCCTGCGCAGCACCGGGCAGAGGGCCATCCATTTTGTGGGCATCTCGCAGGGCGGCACCGTCTTCCTGGTGATGAACTCAATGTTGCCGCAGTACAATGCCGTCTTCAAGAGCGCCACCCTTCTGGCCCCCGTGGCATATGTGAGCAACACGAAGAGCGGTCTTGCCAAGATCATCGGCCCGGTTCTGGGCACTCGCAACTATGTCTCCAAGATGCTTGAGGGTGTGGAAATGTTCTCTACAAATAAGTTCTTCAAGAAGTTCCTGTCGATGACCTGCTTGGAGAATGAGAAGCCGCTGGTGTGCATCAGCCGTTTGTGGCCGGCGGTGGGCTATGACACCAGGTTCCTCAACAAGACTCTGCTGCCCGATCTAATGGCCAACTTCCCAGCTGGCGGATCGGTCAAGCAGCTGATGCACTACTTCCAGGGCTATGTGTCCACACACTTCCGACAGTATGACTACGGCCCGGAGCGAAACTGGCTGCACTATCAGCAGCTTGAGCCGCCGGAGTATGCGCTGGAGAATGTGACCACTCCGGTGACTGTGTTTTTCTCGGAGAACGATTACATTGTGGCGCCGGCGGACATTTGGCGATTGCTTACACGACTGCCGAACGTGGAGGCCGCCTACAAGGTTCCCTGGAAGCGCTGGAACCACTTTGACTTTATCTGCGGCTTGGGTGTGCGTGAGTACATCTTTGACAACATCGTGCTCTCCATGAATCGCTACGAGCAAAGGCGACGCTAAGGAGGAGACCGGGATCGGGAAACGGAGATCACAGCCAGAACTACCACCAGTGCCAAAAACAAATTGTAGAATTACGAACCTGAATCTTCGGTTGATTCGGCTAGATCAACTTGGGATATAAGTATGTACTGATTAAAGAATAAATAATTTATAGCTTAGGGTAAATCAAGAGGGAAACACTCTTTTATAATTTAAGCGTTACGAATTCGAAGTTACTTATGGGTTACTCGAAGTCCAGAATGACCATATATAATTAAAAAATGAATAATTTTTAAGTCGGTCAATCATTTTATTATATTTACAATTCCACATTCAATTTTCCAGTTTTGATTCCGTCTAGTTATGTACACAATTTGTTGTCTAAATTGGCGCCCCGCCAACGACGGGACCCATTTTTAGGTCTATGAAGCGTCGCAGGGCCAACGCGGCAGGGCCAACAAGCGAGTGGTTCAGGCTGGCTACGATTGTTTTCGCCTGCTGCAGGTCGTTCTGCAGGGCCATGGCCACGGCCAGATTGTAGCGTACCACATTCTGGGCTGCGTCCACAGACTTGAGCTGCCAGTCGCGCGTCTCCAGATCATAGGCATTCAGTGTGCCCACAAACGTGGGATCCAGATGGTCGCGGGCATCAGATGCCTTGTCCATCAGCATCAATGCTTCGCCGGCGTACATGTGACCCAGCAATCTAGAAGGGATTCAGAAGTCATCTATGAAAAGAATGAGAAAGGGAATCTTCATCTTACTTGTGCGCATCGGAGAGACGTTCGCAGGCCAGTAGTTGTTCAGCCATTTCGAGGGCCGTTACATGGTCACCTAGGCGCAGGGAGATAAAGCTGTGGGCCGCATAGATGGCGGCCAGCATGTTCTCCAGCGACTCCAGGCTGACCGGCTTGGACGGATTGCAAAAATTGTTGTCCTGGGGCTGGCGCCAAGACTCCTGAGTGGGATCCTTCGGATCGGGCGCGTCTACATCCTCCGGAGATACCGCTGCCATGTGGAAGCTGGCTTTGTAGTGCAGCGTGAGGGTCAAGGCGCTGCGGAGGCACAAAGCCGCAAACTCCAGAGTGGGTTCCGGCACTCCAGCAGATTGGGCGCTAAAAGGAAATCAAAATGTACATTATGTAAGGTTCCAGAGTGATCCACTTACTCATATGACTTGATAGAGGGTGCGGCTGCGCCTCCTGCCTGCGATTGACCGTCCTTTTCCACTAGTTTCTGCTTGAAGTAGAAATAAAATAAATTGAATTTCAAAAGAATTTCTGAACAAACCGCCTCGTGCTCCATGATGCAGGCCTCGGACATGCGCAACCAGAGCCGTGGATTTCTGTGAAACTGCTTAACGGGCACCAGGAAGCACTGGAAGGCCTCCTTGGGGCGCCGCAGATGGAGCATAGCCACGCCCAAGTTGTACAGAATTTCACATGAACGCGCCGAACTCATTGTCTGGAGCGTGCTCTGCCGCAGATTCCTGGCCAGCTGCTGGTCGAAGTTGAGCGCATTTTGAAAGAACTGGGCGGCTATGGCATAATGGCGAACTCTCAGGTGGATCACGCCCATGTTGTTGGCGATGCAGGTGCTTAGCTGGGGGGTTGCAGTTCTAAAAGAAAAAACTTTACGTTTGACAAATCCTTCGACCCCAAAGAGTTATAACTTACGCAGCTTGGGTGCACTCGTTGTTTATGCGCATCAGCTGCTTGGCGGCCATCTGAAAGTCCTTCATAATGTAGTACTGCTGCGCCTTCAAGGCAGCGTACTCCGGCGTTCCGTCCTCCTGGATGACCACTGGCTTGCGATTCAGCACAAGTGTGAGCAGCTGCAGCAGTTGCAGACTGCCGCCTAGACCGGGTACGGCTCCCTCCACAACTGTGCCTGCTGGCGTGGCTACCCCCGAGCTGGGTGTAGCCGCGGGAGGAGAGCCTGTGCCTGCAGCAGCAGGAGCATCCTCGCCTGGGGTGCTGCTAGGCGCGGTGGCCACCAGGTTGAGCTTGTACTGCAAGTAGTCAAGGAAGGCCTCAGCGCGGTTCAGCTGATTGGTGGCCAGAAGAAGCTGCAGTTGCAGCGTGGCCACCAGTGCCGCCATCGACTTCTCCAGCGCCTCCAGGCGTGCCACCAGCGGCGACAGCTTCTCCAGCGCCGTGCCGTACATGTGACGGTGATAGTAGATGACCGCCCGGTTATACCGTGCCACTGTGGCCGTCGCGGCGCCCTGCTTGAGGGTCAGACCGCTGGACGCCTCTCCCGGAGATGTATCGGCGTCGGCGGTGAGTGCCTCCAGTTCCTTCATCAGAGCCGCGTGTTGGGTGCATCCACCCTTGTGGTAACTAAGTACCGCCCGGTTGTGACGCAGGACGGGCCCACTGCTCTCACCGCGCGTCTCCAACTTCTGCAGCAGCTCCAAGCAGCGGTCGAACTCCGAACTGTGAAGCCAAGGAGTGGGTGTGATTCAGAGTTCAGACTGCTGCGGGCAGCAAACTCACCTGTTGAACTGCTCGTGCGCCTGGCACAGCAGGCTGTAGTTCTCGTCCTCGCTGGCCTGCGTCTTGGTGGGGGAATCCGCCGAATCCATTCCAAAAACAAATAAAAAACAAAAAACCAATTCAGATTTTTGCAATCAGCTGCTTTTGTGAGAACTGCCAACTCAGTCTTTGTTTTACTTTCTGTTATAACTTATAATAAGCTGTTATATTTCAAATCGAAAAGCTGTTGACGTTGCCATATCGTGAGGGAATTTCCCGTCAAGTCTGGTAGCGCCAATGCCATTGTGATTGTGAAGGAAATTGTATTATATTCATATAATATATAAAATATATAATTCCAAGCGTAATGGTTTTCACTCTGGTAACTGGCGGGACGTGAAAGTACAGGTAATAGAGAAAATTTTCTCCCTGGCAGCAATTTAGTGTGGCCGGCTCTGAATATTATTAACGGAAAATAACACTTTTTTAAGTATTGCAATACTTAAATCGAAGTAGATATCAATTAAATACGCAGAATTTATTTAAATCAAAATTGTTCAAATTGCAAAACACTCTTTAGTTTTGTCCTCGCATTTTAGGAGCTTTATTCTGCGTTGTAATCATAGAATATAAAACAAATGAAGAGAATATGTTCATATATAAGTGGTGTAACTAGTCAGTAAGTCCAGTACCCTTCTTCGAGTTTTTAAATTAATCTACGAAAAAATAAAGAATGCCGGTAATCACTTATTTTTGAATTATTTTAATTTGATTCGAAGTACAATATTATTCACTAAACTTTTTCAAAATATTCAATAATTAGCATACACGTTCCAGGGATCGGATTTTTGGGGGTAGGATAGCTCCCTAATTTATTTGCTGCTTCCTTACTGCTGCTGCCAAAAAGGAGAACTCTGTGGATCGTCGGAAAGTCGGGAAGGAGGGGCAAGGGCTGCTCCTTGCGAGCCGAGGCGCGGGAGGCATGCATTATTATGTACACTATTCGTAAATATATTGTATTGTATATAATATATATATATGTATGTATATTGTAATGTATACCATATAAACTTGAATTTAGCATTAAAAATTCCCAATGCTCTGGCTTTAACTAGTCCCCGCGGGGGTGAGAGCGGGCTCTCAACATTAACTGAGCAGCAGCACATCCGCCCTCCTATCTCGTCGAAAAATAAACAGATTCCTTCTCCATCGCCTCCCTCGAGCCACTTCGCCTCCCTCCAATCTCGCCAAGCGGACACACACACATACACACGGATTCCCTAAAGATTTCGTAGCGGGTTTGTTCGTTCGAGTTGTTTTTGCTTCATTGCATTGCTATGGTTAGATTCTTCGCCCGCCTTATGTGTTGCGGATCTTGCCGGGTACGTAGTTCTTGTCGATGACATTCTCCTGCAGGAACATGTGCAGGCAACGCTCGTTCTGCGCCAGCGGATGTCCGGCTATCTTGTTGATGAACGCCTCCAGTCCCTTGCGCCTCTCCTCGATGAAGCTCTCGTCGAAGATGCCCTCGTCGCCGCGGAAGGGCATCTGTCGTTTCCAGGCCTTGCCGGGCAGTGGCGGCACCACAATCTGTAGATATAATAACTGGGTTAAATTGTGATTTTGCACAGTCTGAGGCACATAATAATAAATGTGATAGTTGGGATTGTCTTCGCAGTTTAATTATGCAAAAGAAATTTGAAAGTTTAGGTTAATAGGTTTCATTAAACTTCAATTAAACAAGTGCCCAGAAAAGACAAACAATCGAACTTTTTACATTTTAAGGCCAGGCGGTTTTAAAATCCATAGGGAAATTGTGCTTCCAGTATACAATACGGTAGAAAACCGAGAATTCCTTCTATTCTACAGAGATTTCCGAAATTAATAAAAACATACGAATTCCCTTAATGGACATTGAGTGACTTTCATTTTTCTTTCAAAACTGTAACCTGCTCAAATTTGAAATTAAACTCAAGGGATTTCATAGCCTAAACACCAAAGCAACTCTTAAGAGAATTATTTGACTCCCAGATGGGAATTAGACTACAGAGCCTTCTAAAGCGACAAGAGACATATCTAAGTTAAGACCGATTAGTCCAGCTATTCTTTGATAATGTTAGTAAATCTATATTTTTAACTTGGTTGTAGGATTATAACACGCTCCTGGCAGCCTCACCTTGCTATCTCGTTCCAGCTCATTCCTTAGCCACTCAAAGTCGCTGTAGCGTCGTCTTACGCTGGACTCCTTCACTTTGAACACGGGCAGATTGGTCTGGAATGCAGATACAAATATAAATGGATTATTGGTTAATTGACACCCGCATGACGCCGGAAACGGAACGGACGACGAGAGGCGACCGTGACTCAAGCCCGAAAATCAGTGCGCTGCACTTGTGACTAATGTTTATCGCCCGGTTCGCTTTATAGGCGTATCGCCGCACACCAGCGCATCGCTTGCACACACACAGCCATGAAGCGGAGACAAAGTCGCCCTCGTACATGTGAATTCCAGCGGTTATCAACAGAGTTTTTGGCACTTTTTCGAAGGTTTTTGCAAACTCTGCAGTTGCAGCCGGACGCCAGCGCCTCTTGACAGTTCACTCACCCGCATTCGGACTTCGTAGTCCGTATAGCGTTTCTTGCCCGCAGCCATTGTGGTCAACGGATTTACCACGTCGATTTCCAGGAAGTTTGCGGGAACAGCATAGGCGTCGTCCAGGGTTTGCTTTTTCACGTTGAGACGGCGGGTGGCCTCGGCGGTGCCGTCGGACTCAACCATCATTATTTAATTAACTGGTGGCCAGGGGATCCGGATTAGGCGACTAGTAGCTGAGACGCCCCTTTGTTGAGAGGCGCACGCAGAGAGCGGAGAAATGCCGCAGCAGCAGTAAAATGAAACTGGTTTTGGTTCTGCCTGGCTCTCGGCCCCTCTTTGTGGTCGCTGTTCTTCGTTTATCGTCCTCCCTCGGCTCTGCTTCACTCCTCCGTCCGTTGCCCTGTTTCCTTGCCGAAATTACACGGGATTTGGGCGCCTTGTAGCGGGTGTGGGTAAACAACTATTGTAATTTAATTAAAATAAAACTTTCCAATAATTAACAGTGCTGTTGGCTAACATGAACCTGCCTGGTGCTGGCTTTTTTAGTGTCTTTCAAACGCCTCGCAGGGTTGATTGTGCTCGGGTGGCACTGCTGGCAGCGCTGCCAGATCTGGGAGTTGTAAAAAACCTTAAAAATACTATAACGGAATATATATCAATATTGCCCTATATAATTTACATAGATCGAAAGAGAGGGAGAGATCTTCCTCACATTTTTGGCTAACAAATCGCGAACTTTGATCATAACTTGGCTTGTTTTCAATTAAAGAGTTGAATTGCGAGTTTGAAAATGTTCCATGTTAGGCAATCACTGGTTATTTGTAATATTGTGCATTCAGAAAAACCTGAAATATTCGCATTCCTCAAAACGCTATTTAACGTTATGTTAATATTATAATTTTTTGACAACTCAAAGTTAAAAAACCCCAGCTTAAGAGAAAAGAGCAGCAGTTTACTTTCAAATATCTTTTATATGTTCATTTTTTAAGTTAATAAATCATACTAATATAATAAATGGAAAAAACATACATCTGTTTTTCCAGTTCTAAAAATACCATAAAATGTAGAATTTTTTAATAAAAAATACCAGATCTAGCCTTAAAAACGCTGAAATAGCCAAATCACTCCGAAATCCCTAGCGCCTGGGGAGTCATGTGACGGCACGTGACGTCACAGAATCACTGGCAATTTCAAAGCAATTTTTCCTCGTACTCGCACCGACTTCGCAGCCAAAATTTTGCGTGTGTGTCGCTCAGTACTGTTCGTAGCTGAAAAATTGTACGTGTAGCTAATAGAACCGCAGACCCAAGTGCAAGATTGATTTTGAATCTCTTTTGCAGCTCGAAATTTGCCGTGCACTTTGAAGGTAGAGAGGCGTAGAAAAAAAACCAAGATGAACGCCCAGCAAGCCCAGCGGGAACATGTCCTCGCCGTATCCCGGGACTTTATCTCCCAGCCCCGCTTGAGTGAGTAAACCCCGTAAACTCCACCAGAATCGCGGAAAATAAGTGAAAAGTCGGGAAAAGCAAGTGCCAGCAAAAGCAAAAAAGTACTCGCCAGTCCGCCATGACAGTTTGCGCGAAGAATCGGGTGTGAGGCGGAGTAGAGAAAAAATCAATAAAATCTTGCGCCACCCACTAAAAACATTAGAAGTGCCCCCAGTTCGCAGACATTTATCTGTAAAATGTTCTACAGCCACGGAAAGAGATCCAGAATTAGTTAATTAGGCCCGCGGAGCACCCAACCGCGATCAGTTAACTCTTAATGAAAATTTTCGCCGTCACATGACCGTTCGCTCAGCTCAGCTGTTTGCTCACTCTCACACAGTCAAAGGCACCTGACTGCGAACGGGGTGTGAGGCGGGCGGGCCGATTGCCCAGCGGAGGTCGTCGATTTAACAGTTTTTAACTACTTTTTAAAGGGGGAGTAAAGTTACAATAAATGAATTTCGCAAAAATATTCATTTTGTAGGTCTTGTTTCAGTAAAATTTATTTAAATTTTTCAATTTAACTGCAAGATACATAGTTCAGAAGATAGTTAAATATAACTAATAATTATATGTCTCTTGAAAATGTTGCATAAATCAGTTGATTTTGTAAAAATCCATAATTATAAATGTAATGCGCGTTTGTTTTTCCAATTTTATCTAGCTTTCTCTTTCGCATCTTTAGTGACTTTCTTATTAGAATACAGCTCTGTTCGGTATATCAAACCTATAGGATTCATTTTTGCAATATATTTCTTATTAGATTCCAAGTGCAGTTCTCGTGTCTAGGGCTAAAACCAGTTGGGCAGTCAGCTGACATAATTTACCGTACCCGCCACAACCCCTCCCAACTAGACTTCTCTTTTGACGTTTGCTTTCTTATCAGTTTCTTGCTTTCATGTGAGCGTTGCGCGACTCGTGTTTTTGTTGTAATGAAATCGAATAAGAAGTTAAAGAAAGTAATGTGCTTGTAAGTGGAAAATAAAATAATTCTTCATAGAAAGAATAAATTCGTTATAAAACAATGTTACTCACTTCCGAGTTTTTATTCCATAAAATATGCTTTAAAATGTAGTTTTAAAGTAGTTAAAATTAATTTAAATCCGTATTCATTAAGGAGTTATGGAAGCAGTACATAAAGTCAAGAATAAATAAAACAAATTTCAAGGAAGATAATAAAATTAAGTCCAGTTTTTCACCTTATTAACTTTGTGTTTTTAATAGTTCTTAAATTGTTAACACATTTTGTATACCTTCTTTTTTTCAAAACAGCCTACAAGACGGTGTCTGGCGTGAACGGTCCCCTGGTCATCCTGGATGAAGTCAAGTTCCCCAAGTTCGCCGAGATCGTGCAGCTGCGTCTGGCTGACGGCACCGTGCGCTCCGGTCAGGTTCTGGAGGTGAGCGGCTCCAAGGCCGTCGTCCAGGTGTTCGAGGGCACCTCGGGCATTGATGCCAAGAACACGCTCTGCGAGTTCACCGGCGACATTCTGCGCACGCCCGTGTCCGAGGATATGTTGGGCCGTGTGTTCAACGGCTCTGGCAAGCCAATCGACAAGGGACCCCCAATCCTGGCTGAGGATTTCCTGGACATCCAGGGTCAGCCCATCAACCCCTGGTCGCGTATTTACCCCGAGGAGATGATCCAGACCGGTATCTCCGCCATCGATGTGATGAACTCGATTGCCCGTGGCCAGAAGATCCCCATCTTCTCCGCCGCCGGTCTCCCCCACAACGAAATCGCCGCCCAGATCTGTCGTCAGGCCGGTCTGGTAAAGCTGCCCGGCAAGTCTGTGCTGGACGACCACACTGACAATTTCGCCATCGTGTTCGCCGCTATGGGTGTCAACATGGAGACGGCCCGCTTCTTCAAGCAGGACTTCGAGGAGAACGGCTCCATGGAGAACGTGTGCCTGTTCTTGAACTTGGCCAACGATCCCACCATTGAGCGTATCATCACGCCCCGTCTGGCTCTGACCGCCGCCGAGTTCTTGGCCTACCAGTGCGAGAAGCACGTGCTGGTCATCCTCACCGACATGTCCTCGTACGCCGAGGCCCTGCGTGAGGTGTCCGCTGCCCGTGAGGAGGTGCCCGGCCGTCGTGGTTTCCCCGGTTACATGTACACCGATTTGGCTACCATTTACGAGCGTGCCGGACGTGTGGAGGGCCGCAACGGCTCCATCACCCAGATCCCCATTCTGACTATGCCTAACGACGATATTACCCATCCCATTCCCGATTTGACCGGATACATTACCGAGGGCCAGATCTACGTCGACCGTCAGCTGCACAACAGACAGATCTACCCTCCAGTCAACGTGCTGCCGTCGCTGTCGCGTCTGATGAAGTCTGCTATCGGCGAGGGCATGACCCGCAAGGATCACTCCGATGTATCCAACCAGCTGTACGCTTGCTACGCCATCGGCAAGGACGTGCAGGCCATGAAGGCCGTGGTGGGCGAGGAAGCCCTGACGCCCGACGATCTGCTGTACTTGGAGTTCTTGACCAAGTTCGAGAAGAACTTCATCTCGCAGGGCAACTACGAGAACCGCACTGTCTTCGAATCCCTGGACATTGGCTGGCAGCTGCTGCGTATCTTCCCCAAGGAGATGCTCAAGCGTATCCCGGCCTCCATCCTGGCCGAATTCTACCCCAGGGACTCGCGCCATTAGATTCTGTTTATTGTTTTGTTTTTGATTTTTGTCCAAAATTTTGTTTCATTCATAATTTAAGCTGGCGGCGGCGACGCATCGTGCGGCGCGTCCACCACCACCACCTGCAATATCCCCGCTGTGTATGCGTCTATATATATATACATAAACCACAATACATCCAAAAGTATCTATTCTGCGCCCCAGCGCGGCCAAAAACAATAACTAGTTGAATATTGTCCAAGCAAGCAAACCTACTCTAATGTCTAGTGTGTGTTTTTAGTATTGAAATTGAAATCGAAACAAACCGTCTTGCAATGTACATAAATTGAATTGCTAATAATGATTGTCGTTAGCTTCCCCGCCTCTATACACACTGTCCTGTAATGATCATTTGTTAAAGTTTACTATTTTTTGTTAGGTTTTAAGTGTGTGCTCCTTGAATTGTTTATAATTTTTGTCTAATCATTTTCGCATAAAGAATCGTAGCATTCCAACAAAAAATAACCTCTTTTTGTTACTTTCGTTTGCTCCCCTCCCTTCCCGCGTTTTATTTAGACGTTTCACCAGTTCGCACAAGTATTAAACAAAAGTCCCCCGCCCCCGGTTCCCCCTGTCCCTGCACCGAACCTTGTGAACAATTTGTACAGCAACTCAACTAAACAATGGAATATTAAGTGCAAAAACAATGCTTTAATGCAACAAAATCGTTTTACAAACGTGGAAAATCTACGAGAAAGTATGAAGAACTATGAAATACTGTTTGTTTCCTTGTCTCTAAATTAATGAATATTACATAAAGTTGCATATATTAATATATATATTTGTTTGTTTGATGTCTCTCTGGTCACAAGCGAAAACGGGGAAATGTTCTATGATACGGCCCGATTATTTCAGCAACGACAACACCTAATAATAATCATGAACACAGCCGACACAATAAATGTTGAAATATATAATATATGAATGTATTTAAATCAACTAAATAGTTCAAGTAATATGTATAAATTATAGAACATTTAAATGATGAATAAACTACACACCAAATCATGTTAATTAAGTGTTATTCGTTATTTCAGTTGTGGGATGAAATCTTAAAAATTATTTTTCATACATTGTCGTATTACTTTATTAAATTAAACATATAGCTTCAAATTTAATCAGTATAAATCTGAAATCGAATGTCTACATTATCGTAACATTTTCTGACGTATCAGCCGAGTCAACAGTAAAAACTTTAACAGATCTAAAAGCTTTTGCCTTATCATTGCCTTATTTTTGGTTCTTTTGACTTATCGAAAGCTTTTATTTACAGTGGTTAGAACTGGAAATATTTCTACTAATATTTGATAGCCGAATACGTACTTTCTGTATTCGTACTGATCCAGAAATATTTTTAATTGTGACTTAAGAATTTAATATTAACATGGAAAATGGATAAGAATAGGGAACATTTTCTCTTAACAATTTTTAATTCAGTTTGCTGGTTGGTAAACGTAATAAACAGTAGCTCACAAAAATTTAATTTATGCAGTTTTAGCTTAGATTTGGTCGATCTCAACTCATCCCCAGATTCAATAGCAAATTGAAATGGTGTTCAAACTTTGGCTTCGAAATAAGCTTCCTTCATATTTAAACTTTTAAAATACTAATATTCTGATTTATAGATCGGAACAATATAATCTTCAATTTGACAATAAATTAAAAAAAATTTTGTTATATTTTTTAACATAACAAATAACGTACAAATTGCAGAAATACCTCCAAATAATTCTCCTTTTCTAAAAAGTAACTAACAATATAATTTAAAAACGTTTATAACCACGGGGTTAATGTATACATTAGGACAGAAATCAAATTAAAGCTTTTTGCATCTTCCAACAGCTGTGTCCCACTTGTTAGAAGTAAGTGGAGGTGGATCTACCACGTGACCAACTGGCAAACTTGGAGTGTTTCCATAGGAGGTGCTCCTCAAGAAGCCACCCAAGCTTTAGCTTCACCACCACCACTTAGGGAAACTGGCCAGGCGCCCGCGTTGCCTGGACAAGTTTCCCATTGACTTTGCAAATTTATGCAATTATGCCAAAGTTTTTAATGAGTTCTAAATGAAGTTAAAAATTCGGTTGACGCTGGCGGTTTGATGGTGTAATATACACCCGACAAACAAAACTTTCCTTTCCATCGTCAGCAGGAAAAAACAAAAATGTTTTTACAAAACTTTTGGCCAATTGCCGGACCTTTACTGTATTTTTTGCGCTGGTTTTAATTTCTGTAATCAAAGCAATGCTCCACTGGCGGCCTTTGCTTAAAAATTGCGAGTGGCTAAGCTTGCTGCACTTTAAGCAGCTTAAGCTGAAAAAGTCGAAAGAAAAGGAATGCTAAGAGACAAAGCGAATGGGAGAAGGCTATCTGGGACAATTGGCAGCCGCCCACTGCGCCAGGAATTCGCCGTCGTATCTGAATCTGTATCTAGACTGCAGCACAGTGGGCTTATGACAAGGCTACTCTACTGATTCGCCATGTCAAAAGCTGCTCTCAGCTCTGAAGAAAAGGGTAGCGGTATTGGCCAGAAGGCGGAACGGCGGCGGGGCCATGCAGCTCCCGGTGCGAGCTCATTTCGAGACGTTTGTCTGGCATCATTAGGAGGAGG
>VNJV01013577.1:0-12914 GCA_008042635.1 Drosophila nikananu | reverse complement strand
TTTTTTTTGGTTGATGTAAAGTGTAATATATTTTTTCGGTACTTTGCAGCGGACAGATACATTTAAAGTCATTCAGTGCAGATATCCAAGGCGCTGGGGTGGAGCGGGCTCCGGAGGTTGCGGGGTCAGTGGATCGGGGAGCGTAAGAGACAGCAACGAATTAACTACAAACGACTACACATTAATGCCAACTTAACAACAGAAGCCGTCCAAGCGACAGGCCGAAACGATTTGAAGGGAAACGGAAGGGGCGGTTTTGGAGGGGAAAGGGAAAGGTGTGTGGCAAGGGGGGGTGGAAAAAGCGAATGGCTGGCGGAAGGGAGAAAGGGAAGGTGCAGAAAAGCAAAAGGAAGAAACGATGGGCAGCATAAAATACCAGAAGCTAACGATTGCATCTAGAGAAATATTTCTTATTTTTTTTATTTTTGTAAAATTTTAAATAGAAATTTTAGTAGGGATTAAGTATGAACTTACCCATTAGGGTAAAGAAATTGCTAAGAAAGAAAGAAATTACCAAGATCTTTTATTTTAGTTAGATTTTTTGAAACAAATGCATAATAATATGAGCCCAAATGTAGGCAATGATATATTTTAAAACATAAAATCGTTTATTTAATATTTTGTAGCTTACTATTGAATATTATATTAATTTATTTTATATCAATTTTCATAGGAAAAGTATTTGTTTTACTCTTAAATATTTTGTAATATACTTTCTACAACTTTTTAATTTCTGTATCTTCCTAAAATCAATCCCAAGTCCAACATACCACGAAAAGTACACAAAACAAAAGAAGTGTTTGCCATGTTACTAGATGGATGGATGGATGCATGCCCCAACTCTTGGAGAACAAGTTACTGGGAGCTGCGGACAGCTGACGGCCAGTGGATCCGATGACCATGTCCAAGGTATTTAACATATGGCCGAGATTTGCTCAGTTCAGTGGGTTGGGTCTTAGGTATCATAAGGGGACTCCTGAAGAGGTGAGGAATTTCATATCAAGTTGGGGTATTTTTTACTCTAAACTATTGGGCCTCTTGAGACTAAAAGTTCTATATCTTAAGATTAATATTTATTCCTAGTGTGCCATTCCCTTCTTGCGAAACAAGGCCCATTCACTTGGATCCAATTAAAGTTGCAAGTTGCTCTGTCAGCCTCGAGAATCCTTAGGAGGACTGGGCACAAACATTGATGGGAGTTTCCACAAGAGGAAGCCACAGAATGCTTTGACAACTTCAAACACGATGATGTGATGCCTCCTCCGCCTCGGTTCAATTATAGGAAATTGCGCAAATCCTTCAAACTTTTGCCTAGCCCAATGACAAAAGTTGGACGTGGCCCTGCCGCGTTGCCATCTTATTAGCGCTGCCTCGACTTTCCTGTGACACTAATCCCGCTGCAAGTTGCCTGCACTTCAGCTTCAAGTTGGCTGCACATAAGCCGGCGCTGATCCACCCAAAAATAAAAGCGAAACAAACAGGCCAACAAAAGCACCAGCAAGCGGCCACAAAACAGGCCAATGTCGATGCCGATTGCGATTCCAGATACCGATTTGCGATTGCCATTGCGCAGCTTCTCGTGGAACAGATTAAATTCCAAATTGTTTTTCATGGCCTGACAGACAGACAGCCAGACAGCCACCGAAGAGTCCTGACTTGTCCCTCATCCTCCCCTGAATTTTCAGAAAAAAAAGGGCCCAGCGAAGGAGGGCCCTGAGGAAGGCTAATTCCCGCATGCAATGAAAACAATTTGTATTTTACGCTTTTTATTCCGCACCCTGTACGTGGCAAGTCCCCAAAGGTATACGGGCGTGTCTTTTTTCTCTCAAAAAGGGATTTTAAAATTTATATAAATATTTATTATATATCTTAAAGAAGACTGACATCTACAGGGACTACATTGTGGAACATAGAAAGCTGACCATGAAGCATATCATTCTTTTTATAAGTACTCAGGCCTAGTTGATTGTAAAAATACCTCATAAAATTTTCAATGGATTTATATATTTTTAGTAGGAACATGAAGTTATTTGAACTATTTTAAAGTATTTTATTGATAATAAATAATTTAAAGTTCCCCAAATCACTTACAAATAGTTATAATATCTTTAATCCATTCAGAAGATACATTTTAAAGGCTTATAAGTATCTTTCTGTTATATTAATTATTTGTTACTTATATTTGTTATATATGTATGATTTTTAGATATTTTTTTATTTTCGTTCTTCTAATTATAACTGGCTTAATTTTTTTATTTATGTGTATATAATTTTATTGTTTCTTTATGGCTAAAAGTAACCTTTTGTTCTAGTTCACATATGCAAGTGTATATTTTTATTGTTTCTCTTATTTTTGTGCCTCGGCAAGCGTTGATTTTATCAAGCTTATTATATGGGTCGTGGTCGTGGTTGCGGTCTTAGCATCGGGTTGGGGTGCAACCCTTCTTCGGGGTTCTCAAGTTGTTGCAACAACAATGGCAAAAAGGCTGCTCTTAAAAGGGATCGGTTGAAGGGATCGCGGATAACCGCATACAGTTGAAAGGGTACACAGTAAAAAGGAGAACTTATAATATACATACATATAAATAACTTTAAAATAAATATATAAATATTTTAATTTTTATTTTGTTTTATTCATTTGCAAAAGTTTTCATTCTTCTTCTATCTAGAACACACTGATATTTAGGTATTGAAACCAAAAATAGTTCTTCAAACTTTGCAATTATGTTTAATACCCATATATTTATGTCTCTTATTATTTTATTTATATTTAATACTAACCAATTTCTCTGCCTGCAGGACCTCAGCTGGCACCCTGGCCCGCATGGTTCCCGTTTCCTCACCGGCAAGACCCTTTCGCTGGCGATGGTGCCCCGCAAGTGCAATGCAGCGCGAAATTCCACTCATTTTTTAACAAGTTCTCAACGCTTTTGTTGCACAACAATGCGAAGGCTGAGGGACAAGGGACCAGGTAGCAGGGACAGGGACTGTGGCACTTCATATCATAAACTTAAGTACCAGCAGCGATGGAGAAGACAGCGACATCGCCTGCACTGCGTCCCCCATGGCTTGCCTCAGTTTTGTGCGTACTCCCTTACCTTTTTGTTTTCTGCTCAAAAGGTAGCCAAGGGCAGTGATGCCATGAGGAATATTGATCAATTTGGAAAGGGTTTTTATTAATTAAAAAAGTTTTTAATAAATCGTTTAATTAAATTTAAGCCTAGAATTTATTTTGGGTATTAAGTACTTTTGATCTAAGTAAACGAACTTTCAAAACAAACTTTCCTTAATGTAAATCTAAAGAAAATAGTAATATTTGCTTACCAAATGAGGCATGGGTTCTATAAATTAAAGTGCAATATATCTGCAACTTTCTAAAAATATTAAAAAATTAGTTTAACCATAAATTCGTATTTTAAGAACTATTTTCCATTTGTAAAGCAAAGAAGAAGATTCTTAGTTACTTACTAAATTAGGTATGGGTTCTATAAATACACTTTCAAGACATTTACAGCTTAGGAATATTTTTAAAAATTACTTGAGCTATAAATATTTACTTTAGAAACTCATTTTAATTTTATAAAATTTTTGTTGCTCTCAAAAAACCTCCCATTAGCCATCACTGATCCCAAAGTAACCCAAGAGCCAGCATAGTTTGACAACGTCAGCGTTGGCTACCGGAGAGCGGCTGCTACCGCTTTCGGTGCTCGTTTTGGTTTTGGTTTCGGTTCTGATGATGACATTGACAGTGCCCCCTCCTCCGTCCCCTCCCCTCCCCGTCCCGCTGCACCTCTCACAATCAGCTGTTGCCGGCGGAGACGGGCAGCTCAAAGAGTTACCTACGGGCACTTAGAATGTTTTGGCACAATTAAAGCTGCTGGTCGCCTGTCTCGCTCAGCTGACGTTGTCGGGTGTCGTCAGTGTCTCCATGGCTGTGGTTGGCCTGTTGTTATTTATTTTCTTATTTTTCTCGTATTTTTTCTTACTTTTAGTTAACCTTTTTTGTTTGTCATGAAGCCGCACTGTGGTTAAGATCAGAGATCTGCAAGGTAGAGATCAAAGAGATCGGGAAATAAATAAAAGCCTGGCTGTGGGTTATAAATAAAAGTGGAAACATTGAGAAAAGTAAGAAACATATCGAAGGGAACTTGTAAAGAAGGCATTCATTAATTCCTAAGGGGTTCAAGTACATTCAAATTAATTAAGGAAAAATATAAACGTTTAAAAGCAAAGTAATAATAGCATTAAAACTATTATCATTTCTCTAAGACGCTTCTAAAAATAATAAAAAATAATATCATCTTTCCAAAACTCTCCTTAAAATATGTTTGATATTATCAATATTTAACCTTTCTTTATATATTAATTTTAAAAACTCTAAAATCTCCTGCAATTTTAATTGGTTTTAACTTTAGCTTTCTGAAACGATCCTCGGAATCAACTCTTTTTGGCCAAACAAGCTCTGAGGTATCCCCTTGGGCCTTGGGACCAGTGTGCATTGTCATTGTCCCATCAGCGTTTTGCTGTCGCTGTCATTATTGTTTGCTTTCTTGCTGCTGTCGGTTTTTGTAACCTTAGAACTTCTCAAGTTGTTGTTGCTGCCTTTCTCGCAGCCTTTGTAAATGGGCATAATACCGGAAACCCGCAGCACAACAACAGCGACAGTCGGTCCGATCGACAGACTATATAGTAACCAGGCAGCCAAGCGAACAAGCGACCGACTGATACTCGGTGCCGACAACAGCTGAGAACCGGCACTGGGAGAGAAATTTCTAAACAACAATGGGTTTAATAATTGGAAAATATTTCATTTATATATAGTATAATATGCATAATAATGTACAAAATATAAAATTCTTTTTAATAAACTTTATGAAGAGTTTAAGTTTAAGGAGCTTTTGAATCTACTTAAGTCCTGCATCTTAGGTTTGTCAGGCTCTTATTTTTTCCTGTGTAGAAAATTGGAGCTGGAGTTGGACGTAGGAACACAGGGAGAAATAGGGAGTCGGTGAACGGGGCAAGGGTTGAGGATGAGTCCCTTGGTATGCGGTTCGAGCAGCTGAGTTCTTGCCGGTGTGGTTCGGTTCGCTCCGCTGCTTCTCACTCATTTCATAACAAAACGCCACAACAAAGATCAAAAACAAGCTGGCTATCCTAAAAGTAGAGTCACGAATAGGGAATACTTTTTAGTTAGTAAGAGAAATATTTTATATTATTAAATATAGGCCTTTAACACACAGAAAAATACTATATCGAAGTATAAAATGAAAATTTAATAAACTAGAATGCAGCTTATGTAATTTTGGCTTTTAAATAATCAAAGAATTAAGTTTAATCTCTCTGATATAATTTTATTTATTTTCGGATTTATTTAGTAATAATTTTAAGGACTTATATTAATAGGAAAAATCAGCCTGAAGGTTTTAAGATAATTTAATCTGAGAGAACATTATTCCAAAGATCAGAGATACATATAAACCTATCCAGTATATTTTGATGGTTTTTAGCATTTAATCTACATCTATATATACATATATATATTCAAAATAATATGTTATCTTTTTTTCCTTAATTTTCCATTCACTTAACTGACTTTAAACTTTAAAAAATCAATAGGTATAACTAGCTGCAAGTCGAAAAGTCTCTTTCCAGTGCCGCCTCTTGGCCGCCAGTCCCTTTCTCTGACAGAGTATGAAAAACTTGCCGGCGGTTCCGGTGAAAATTTACGTTTAACCGAACAATTAATAGAATCCACTCGACAACTGCACAATTTACAACATTGTGTTCTGTCCACCTACCGGACTCCGCATCCGTCTCTGGCCTGGTCTCTGGCGGTTCTGTTTGTTTGTCTGTAACTGGCAGCATAATTACCACATATTTTCTGTAAGTGGCACGGTGCGAAGTTCCCATTTAGCCAGGTCTAGAGTCAGAGTCTCTTGGCCACTTCCCAGACCGCCGCTGCGGCCACGGGAAATGAGATTCATTCTTGGCGTTTTTCCCTCAAACACCGGCCTTTTGTTTTCCGCAGCATTCCGAAAATTTTCCTCCACTGGCGGTATGATCAGCACTTGAATCTTTTTCGAGGAGCTGGGAGCCGCCCTGGAAAGGCTGGAGAAAAACAATTCACTTTGTTCTGGTCGATGATACTTGTCGGTTTTATCCGCTTAATTAAATAATGGGAGATTACCAAGGGAATTTGACTTTAATTTAAAGGGATTGAGATGTATAAGTTAATTATTTTAGAAAGTCTAAGGAATATTTTAAAGCAATTTATTTTGGTTTTTATATAAATTATTTACTTATGAAAAATGTTAAAAATTCAACTAATTATATTTATCTGCATATACTTGATTTTATTTTGTGTTTAAATTAAGAGGAATATATTCTTAAATTTTAATTGCTTTAATTTAAAAATTTACTTCCTTCAACAAATAAATATTCAGAAAGTCACTGAAATATCTTAAATTCAAATGACATTAATGCCTACCCCTTTTTCCATAACCAAATAAATTAGTTTCGGATATAGTCACTAGTGTATTTTTAATTGGAAATCCATATGGTTACCTAATTCCTTGGGAACTCTTATACAAATCAGTGATTTCTTAAAGTACCAAATTAAATTCAGAACACAGAAACCCCCAAGGGAAATGGATGCCATGACCAATTCTAATTGATCTCATAATTCTTTTTTATTTCCGTTGCTTTGTAGTTTTTTAGTTCTCCGCAGACGCCACACAAAGATCGTTAGCCGATGGCCGAACAACTAATTGATGAGCGTAAAATAAAGGGCCAACTAATTTTAATTAAAATCTGAATAATCTGGTAGACCCACCGCAACGGATAAGATCTAATTGCCATAATTAATTCTCATATAATTTGGGCGGCGATGGGGACTACTGTTTGCTGTGTGTGTTTTTTTGGGGGACCATTTACATAATTTCATAATATGCAAATGGATCTCTGCAACGGGGCGAGATCGAAGATAGAAGCCATTAAATCAAAGCTACGGGGGCTTCTCCAAAAAAAACAAATTGCAGATCGGTATCTTTTGATGCGTAATTAATAACTGCAGGAGGGGGAAGCAACCAGAGGAGGATCCCAAAAAAATATATGAAGCGTTGGAAAGGGAATAATTCCCGGATCTGAAAGATGAGACCCGAAAAAAAGGGAAAACTAGCAACCGCAGCGAAGGGAGACAATGGAGGGAGAGCCAGAAACAAGTTGTGAGGAAAAGTTGAGTGGAAACCCGGGGAAAACTACCCGCTAGCCCCTGTTTGTTTGTTGTTCTTCCCTGCACCCATTGTCAAGAACCTACCCAACGACTTTATTGATAGATTGCAAGATTCGCAAGGAGACTTCTTCCTTAACAAAAGGCAACAAGTTTACAATTACCTTTTGTCAACGCGGGAAATCCCTTTGGAGAGAAGGTCCGAAATTTGCGTAACAATGCGCTTTTCTTTCGCTGATTTAAAGATATTTAATAAAGCACTCTCCCAGGGACACAAAGATCTTCAACCGATGAAAGAAATTATCATTTGCATGATAAAAGTCGCGATCCTTGGAAGGGATCGCTGGGATAAATGGGTGTTTCCCGGGCAATAATAACAAGCTACTGCACCCTAACGATTCACAATTTTCACAACCTGAACCCCCCTCCAAGTTTTTCCACAATTTTTCAATACAAGAGTTTTCTTTTTTTATTGTTGTTTGCCAGCGCAAAATTATGACGCAATTTATAGTTTTTGATTCTTTCGCCGGCTGAGTTTGGACCATTGTTGAGGGATTTTGGCGGAGGCATAACTAAGATTTATTTCCGGCTTTGTGAAATTTACACCGCATGCCACCGGTAGAGGTTTTGGAAATCGGTTTCCCTGGCCAGCAGTAGCAGCAGCTGTAAGTTCGGCAAATAAGGCGGTACGGGGCGGTTCTGTTTGAAAAGAACCAAGTTCTCTGTTCTTCTCTGCGTTTGCTTTACAACGTGAGAATCGGATGGATCAATTCCGCTCAGATTTGAATGGTATATAGTGACGTAATAAAAATGTTTATGGCCCTGGCAACCGTCTGTAATCCGTAATCCTCGCATCCAGACAAAAGCTTTTCCTCTTTCCTTTAGTTTTTCTGGGAGCCATAGCATTTGGCCTGAGTCCCGGTCACGGCAATAACTTTAATCTGCCTTCCATTGATTGCCGGTATGTTCCTAACGACGTTTATGCCTCTAACGATGGATGTGTTTTTGATTTCTTTGGTAATTCGGTAAGCTGTTGGGAGAATAATATTCTTTAAAGTCACAAAAAACCAGTCATTAAAAATATTTTGGATATATGGAGAAGAGAGCTACGTGTTTGAAATCACCTAAAGGGATGAAAAAAAGTATGCCATAAAATGCTCCAAGTACCAGAAATGCAACCAATTTTGTTGTTTTCCTACGATTTTTTTATATTTAACTGTGGCTTCAATTTTGTTTACGATTTTATGTTAAGTTTTACAAAAATAACACTTATTCCTTCGACATAGAAGACCTTCACAGCGTTTGCCATACAATTCCACCTAGAAATATCTCCCAATTTACTTTCCCCTAGAGATTTATCTGCTGAAATAAAAATAGGAAAAGATGCCATCAGCAAATATGCAAATGAGAAACCATAGTTTCTTATCGCCGAATAAATTGTCGGTCAATAAGCATATGGGTGGGACCTCAGAAAGGCATATCCCGAGGAATATAACTCATCGCTGGGAATGGTTTGCGGTCTCTGGTTTCTGACAGACTTCCCCGCGGACGCTGATGATGCAACTATATTTCATACCAATAAAATATGAAATATTACGACTAGCGAGTTCGAGAAAATAGAAGGAATTTTCGGCCTCGTATCGCTGAAATCATAACTCAACTGGCCCGGCATTATGTAATCCAACACCAAAACATAAAGTGCACGAGATGTGGCACTCGTTACGTTACGCTCTATGTTAATATTATGCGATAATTTATGGGCACTTGCCCGATTTCTGTGTCAACGCTAGCAAGTATAAATAACAAATTTCGGTTTACGACACCGCTGACCTTCGCTGACCCACTACCTCCATCCAATTTGTAGCGAGAATCTCTGGGGGCCACAGATCATTTGACAAGCCGAAGACAACAACGGCCGGCTTTGTTCTCCGTCCGAAGCATTTTGATTTGTGTGCCATTAAATGCAAAGAATATTGGGGGTCACTCAGAAGATTAGAAACTATAACTGAAATAGAGCTACTGTATAGCAGAAAATATGTATTTGAATTTCATGCATAGTAATTTTATAAAGTGGAGGAAAATAAAAACTTTGAGTTATATCAAAAGGAATTTTCTGTAGTGGAATTATCTGTAGTAGTTCTTCTGTAGTTTTTTTCTGGTGGGAAACTAAATTTATAAAGCACTGTAAACTATTAAAACTAGAAGTGCCACTTGTGAAATTCCCACTCATTAAATACAGGGAATATGTGAAGCATATGGCACCGAATTCTCCTAAATGGCAATTTGGGAATTGTTTGCCTCTCACATTTCCCACTATGAAATACTAGGCCTGTGCTTCATTTTAATTGCAGCCATTTAAAGTATTTTTGGGGGATAGTAAACATGGGGTTTTAATTTAAAATGGGGTATATTTATAATTTTAAAAATAGTTTAATCAATATTCAACTTTATGTGGTTTAAGTTTTTAATTCATTAGTGAATGGGGCTCTTCAGCTGCGCTCTGATTATCTGGCTGTAATAAACATGTTGGCAGCGAATCGAAAATAAATATTGTTTCAATTTATCGGTTGGGCTTGGTTAAAATGCATTCGGCAGCGGCACCAGCAGAAGCGGCAGCACATGCTGTCGACAGACAGGCGGACGGACAGACAAACTGCAGCATAAATCATCTTCATTTTCATCTGCAGCTACAAGTTGCAGCGAAGCGTTCGCGCTCGCGTTCGCGTACTTGCCACATGCTGCCAAATGTTGGAGAGGTTCTTTCTTCAGCCGCTCCCTCCCACATAAGCATTTCCCCTTCCATGGAAAAGTGCACTCAACAAAATATTATTTACAAAATATCGAAGAAAATTGTGGAAATAATTAAACTTAAAAGTATCTTCAGAACCCCGTATGGGTATTGAGTAAATAAAATATTTGTTAAATTATAGAAAACACTTTTAATATTTATTTACATGAATTTATATACTCTAAGATTAAAAACACCTTTTTTTGGTATTTCAAGCATTTTAGTTCATACTGACAGTTTTCCATAACTTCTACTTATCTATATAGATTTTTTTAATTTTATAGAAAAAGATTCCCTATTTTTTTCAAGTGCCCAATTCGATTCTTATTCCCATTTCCATTCCCATTCCCCGCCACTCGAGTTGCATCTGCAGTGGCTGCGCCGACACTATGCCTTTGATTTATGGGCCAGCTTCCAATATAATTATGTTGTATCCGAAAAATCGAGCGATGGATGCACGGACTAGAGCAGAAATTTCGGCTATTTTCGAAACTGAAAAAAAAGAGAAACGTTTCTTTGGGAAATTGTCGCTATCCACGCATCAAACTAGGGCGGACGGGGTGGCTTTCATTCCATTCCATTCCAAACCAAACCATACCACTCGATTCCATTCTATTTTAATTAAAATTTAACTTGCCAAAAAGAAGAAGAATATGTAAATTGATTTATGGTCCCCGGCCTCCGCATGGTGTGGTGCACCAGCCCCACCGATGTGGGCATTTTTACCCACCGAATCGAGTGCTAGAAAAATATGTATAACAAAAATGGGGCTAATCTATCTGACATGTGGAAGGATGCGTGCCTTTGGGGCTTTGTAGCAAGTGTGAAAAGGGTATATATTTAATTGAATATAAAATTTACAAAAATATAAAATTATAAATAATTAAAATATGAATAAAATGATCACATGTTCTTCAAATTTTATAATTAACTGAAGCAAGTGTAAAGTAAGTAAGTATTTAGTTGAATATATAAGTTATCTGTAATTTTTTAAATGAATAGTTAATAGTATGTTTTTTTAAATAGAATTATTAACTTGAGTTCTAAATATTTAATTTGTTTTTAACAGATATTGTAGAAAGTTTTTCAGTTCCTAATATTTCTTCGCGTGCTTTGGGAATTTTAAGGAAGTGTAAAATGAAAAGTATTATAATTATTTAAAAAATCAAATCTAGCCTTTAGTAGTATTTTATTATTTTTTTTTTTTTCATATTTATGATTTGGCTTAATATTTCCTTTATTTTTTGTAATATCTTTTTCACGTCTTATTACTTATTTTATTATTTAAATGAACAAATCTTTTTCAGTTTTACACATTTCCCTTATTTTCAAAATTTAAATATCTTTTTCGGTTCTTAATAGTTTCTTTTTTATAATTTTTACATTTCTCCTGCTCTTAAATATGATTGATTTTTTTGTGCATCTGTTCATTAGTGTAGCAGTATTTTTTCCAACCATATTTTATCCTACAGATTTGATATATGAGTGTAGAAATTAAAACCGAACCATATTCGTTATCTCTTTGATGCAGATCTCTGGAACACCCCCTTCTCCAAACATTTTAAGAATGATTGAGCGTGGAACACGAATTTATATGTACATATATATATTCATAAGAGTAACATCAACACACCAACATACATAGCCCCACATAAATAAATCTGTCAAGTGTTGTGCATAAATATATCTCGGCAACATGTTGTTATGCTTTGTTGTTGCCCCAGGATGTTGCTGCTGCTGCTGTTGCTTTCCTCCTTGATTTTATTTTATTTATTATACTTTTGCTTATGCTTTTGTTGTTGCAGCAACTTTTGATGTTGCACAGGAAGAAAAATATCTAGAATTTAGAATAATAATTAAACAAATTATTTGAATTCAGGCTGAAACAAAATCTTAATTAAATGCACATAAATTTTTTGATTTTTTTACGGATTTTAAATACAGAAAATCCTAAAATTACGGCTTTTCTCTATTTCATAATTTAAAGTTTGATTTATTTAAGTTTATTTCAAGCCTGATTCTCACAGATTTTAAAATTATTTAAATTACAAAACCCACAATGCATTTTTATAATTTTTTAAATAATAAATTTAACTAACCTTGAACTAAAATGTTTTAAATTTTAATAAAGCCTATTCTAAAATAAATACTTTTCTTATTCCATTTATTTATTATATTTTCTGTAAAATTATTTATTTATTTATATTAAAAATTAAAATCTGCCAAAATTATACAACAAATTTATTGTGTGCCTCTTTTGTTTCTGCTGTTGATTTTTCAATAATTGTTGCTGCAGTGGAGGCTGCTGCTGATGCTGCTGCTGATGCTGAAAATTCTTGTTGTTGTTTTTCGGGGCAGCTCCTTCTGCTGGTGCTGTTGCTTTAATTAAATGCTGCAATCAACTGCGTAGCGCGATATTTCCAATGAAAAATTACGAAAAAGTGGCAAAGGCAACGAAGACATTGGTGGAGAGCTGCCGGCACGGAGGGGTTAAGAGGGGCCGCTGCCTGACAGGGGTTAAGAGAAGGGGCGAAGGGAAGCAGCCATTTGGCCGGCGGGCTGGCCTCGTCGTGTTTGTGCATTGAGAAAATTGTGTCCGTTGCACATTTGTTGACTTTGCCACTTGCCTGCGTGTCCGCCTCCCCTTGCTCCCCTTTCACTTTACCCCTGCCACTGTCACGCCCCCCTCCCCCCTTTGGCGACCAACAAAAAGGCTGGCTGAATTAAATTCATAATTAATGCGTTGCATGCACGCACACAAGTAGTATAATAACCGGACTAGCGGGACCTTTGATGTCGGCAAAGGGTAATAAAAAATGCAATTAATGGGTTAGCTGTCAAAACTAGAGTAATAAAAGATGATATTAATTAGGGTAAGATGTCCCCTGTCAACACAAG
>VNJV01013573.1:0-103585 GCA_008042635.1 Drosophila nikananu | reverse complement strand
TTGATTACTTTGAACAGAAAGTGCATAAATGATTGAAAAATGGTCAAAGAGGAAAAAATTTGAATTATAAAAAAAAATTTTGTTTTTTTTTTGCTTAAAATAAATTTTTTTTGTTTTTAAAAAATTAAATATTTACCATATTAGCATTTTCAGAGAAAACAATCGAAAAGTATTGTTCAAAATTGGATAAAAATTGAAAAAACTGCCTCAAAAAACATTATTTTTCGAGTATAAAATCTACTATTTATCACACCATATAGTATGACCACTCAATCGAAAGGTACAAAAATTACCTTTCATATAAAAAAAAAATTATGAAAATACCTCAACTGGTTCAAGAGTTATGATTTTTGTATAGCAAAAGTATCTAAGGCCCTACTGTGCGGGGGGTGCTTCAAGACTGCACTCTGGGGATGGACGGAAAAAAGCGATATATCTATGCGATGTACAGTAAAATTTAAAATGAAAAGGTTTTTTAAATGTACTTTCGAAATGTGATTAGTTGAAATTCTGTAGGTATAAACTGTGCCTGACAACACTTCATTTTCCAGAACTTTCGCTATTAATCGGTTACTGTTTCTACAAATTCTACAAAAAATATACCATTGTTGCTTGCAAAATAATTTAATTTAAGTAAATAATTTTTTAGATTTGTTTAGTTCGTGGCCTTATGCCTTGAATTATCATCCCCATTGCACTTGGCGATGGCATGTGTGCGCGGCTGGTTCAAGGGGCAGTGACCATAATTAATTGACCATTTAGTGCAGCTTCCCCTGCAAGCCGTTGGCGGTTAAGCAGGAGACAATGGCTTCATAAATTCAGCTCTAGGAGGGCAATCTCAGCCGGACAAGTACCGCTCCACGCTCTGTGCTCCACGGGTTTGTTGTCCTGCCCGCGATAAGAGGCAATCCCCATTCTCCTTTGTCTTTTTCACTGTCCTTATCAGAAGCAATGGTGCACTGTGAAAACGTCTTCATCGGTCGTCAGTCACAATGAGGGGAACCCGGCCATTTGGCAGGCATCGCTCTCGAAACCCAGGACAAATGGTGAGCAGAAGCCCGAAAATGCGCTTTAAATGGACCAAGACCTGGAACCGGAAAATTGCCTTGAAATTCGGGGTATCCTTGTTAGCAGACACCACCCAAATTGGGCAATTTCTAAAGTCTTGAAGCCAGGAAAGGCGGAAAATCATCTACATTATAAATCATACCGAAGCGTGGAGGCGTAAATCTTTTATGGAGAACACGAGAACTTTGTCAACTTCATGTCCAGAGGGACCAAACAGAGCGAGAATATTTATATTTATGAAAATTATTTATTAAAAATACTTTTGAGGAAAACATTAGGTCTCCAGGGAAGAATAAAATGATTGAACATTTTTCGAAATGTTTTTATAACATCAACAAAGTACTCTTTAGTACCTAAATAAATAATTTCTCATTTAACGCGTCGTTTAAAAAGAAGGTAAAGAGTGTGATTTAGGGTTTTAATTTAGCTTTTTACTTTATTCAAAACTAATGTTTGCTGTTCACATTGACATCAAACGAAATACATTAATTCATTAGTCAACATTTCCCTCCAAATCATTCTCACATTAAGATAATGCCATTTTAAGCCAGCTTAGGAAATACTTACTCCTACCACATGAACTGAGACCACCATAAAAATGCACACAAAAAGTTGTAACATTAATCTGTGGGCTAAGCTGGCCATAATCTTGAAAGAGAAGCAACTCATACAAATTGAGACTTGACCTTTTCGGTGGCAGATGTTCTACGGCGATTAAGTTTTCCTGGCTTTGGCTCGTTTCCTTCAGCTGCTGACCTTCGACCGGATTATTCTGCTGTCCGTCTCTATTTCCATTTATCATTATGCAGATTTATGTCTGCAATATGTTCATTTAGGAATCGATATTATAAATATATTTATAAACAGGAGCACAAAGGCAGTGCAGCTTTTGGCTATGCAAATTAATAAGCAACTCTCTTAGCGCGGACTTAAATGCAGGCAAAATGTTGTAAATGGCGTTTTAATCAAGGTACCAAGACAACAAACGAAATTAATTAAATGTTCACTTCATGGCCGGGCTCTCGGCTAAACCAGAGAGAAGGGGGCGTTCCCGGACTCCGCCCACTTATTATCCGGCTATCTCTATCCGGGGCTTGCGGCCACCGGGCAAAGCCCGCCCATCCTTCGCGGCTCCTCCACGTAGCTCGTCAATTTTTGCATTTTAATGATATTTGAACCGCGGTGCGGCCGCGACTCGCTGGTCGACCCGATCTGGGGTTGCAGTCCGGGAGTTGGGGTTTTTGGTTAGCTCGAGAGTCCGGATGGGTGTGGGCAGGGTTTCGCGTTCCGTTGCCGAGAATGATGATGACGATGATGATGACGACGATGACGGCGCCGATGGTGGAGACCCCGGCCAGTTGATAGCGATATGATAATGAATCGATAAATACTCTTCCAGCGAACTCTGCGGCACAATGCTGTTTCCAGAAAAACTTTGCCCTCGCATAGAATATTCTAAATAGGTTATGTTTCGGGGAAATGACAAGGCCAAAAGTTTGCTCTCAACTTTGCAATGGAATTTGTCGCTCTTTTACATTTGTATTTAAATGAGGGGTTTTCATGAATTATGTAGGAAAGAGTACATGGAGAAAACTTTACACTCTATTAACCAAAATAAGAAATTCACTTTGGCAATCTCCTTGCTTAGTAAAGTGGTTCCAGGAAGTCCATACTCATTTTAAAAGGGTTTCCGCCTTGCTTCAAAGTGTGCCAAATCCCTTCTTAATCCTGAAAACCTTGATTCATCAGAGAACCAGAGAACTCCACTGCGAATAGAGAATTAATTACTCTGTTGGCCGCAGGGTATAGGCCCTGTTCTATAGCAGTAATGGCCTTCACTTCACTCCAAATCCCCAAATGCGATTTTTGGGTTAACCAAGACTCGAAAGTGATTTTTTTGTTGGCCTCCCTATTTCGTCCGTCGTTTAATTGAAAAGCAATTAATTTTTTGGCCTGCATTAGGAGACCCTCAGCCCCAGCGTCGTGTGGCTCTGCCTGCCTCCCTCCCAGTGGGCCCTGAATTATTGACTAAAGTTAAGTGAGCAACTGCACGGAACGAAATCATAACTAGACATGAAGGTAAATTGAAAGCCAACATGGAGTGGAGCCGGAGCCCCTGCCTGCTGCTGCTGGTCTCTGGAGAAATTTGAAAATCCTAGCCACAAACGTCTGACTGACTGTCAATAGGAGGCAGTGCCTGCCAGGCCCCTCCTGCCATTCCGCCCCCAAACCTTTGGGCCCAGATTACATTGCGGCAGAGGGATCTTGGACCAAAGACCAAGTCAAAGGCAACGGCAACGGCAATGCCAATGGCAACGGCTGCTGTCCTTGAGAAAGGCAATCGTTTTATGGTCGTGTCGTGGCCTGAGCTCCCCAGTTCCCCAGGTTCTCGGCCCGGGCTCTGGCATTCAGCATCGAGGAGCCCTCGAGTTCGGGGCCTCCATCGCTCAGATTGGCCGTAAAAATGTCACCTGTGACTTGCGACTGTGAGAAATCAAATAAATTCAAGCAGCTGGCCGTTCTCGCTGCCCTTACGCATTCCTTATCAAGGAATTTCACTCATAAACACACGAAGGTAAATAGACACACATGCACTGGAGCACCAGAATGTGTATACCCGTGGACCAGGAGACTTGTGCATAATTCATGCAAAACTTAGCTACCAATAAAAAAAGGAAAGCGGTGTTAAAAAGCACATAAAAACCAGATGTGTGAAAACACCCACTGAGTATGCAAAGAAGCTTAGGCTGAAAATAACCTTGGGGTTGATGCATTTATAGGGATATCATTATACATAGAATATAGTATTTGGAATCCTCTATGTTAGAAAAAATATTCTTTTCGGAAATGTAGGATTTTTGAGAAGAGTTTAGAAACCTAAAATGACTCCCATTGACTTTTTTAAAGGGTGCCTTTCCCTGCCACAATGAAAATATTTTATTACTTCTTAGAAAATATATTTTTGGAGGACATCAAGCAAGAATTCTGTGAGTTCAGAGTGTTTCTCTGACTCAAAGTCAATATTTATCTTGACTTTTTACAGCAAATATGTAAATATTTTCCTCCGAATAAATGCTTATTTCAAATAAATGCCATATGCTTAAATATATAAAATATACTTAGCCGTCTTTTCAGGTCATTTCCTAGGCATAACTTGATATCAAGTAACTTTCTACATTAGTGGGTTAAGAGAAGGTAAAACATAAATATTTGCAGCTGGAAGAGAGACGCAAAGTTGATTTAAATGCAAATGGAGAGGGGACCAGTGCTGAGGTTGGGAAACTATCTTAATCGAGTGAAGACATCCAAGACCCATCATCATGGCAATTTTCGCCTCAATTGCGGAATTTCGGCAACCTGAAATTGCCTTGAAGACCCATTTCACTGGCTATCTGCTGCCTTGCTGGCGCGGTCTGATATGCAAATTGAAATGCGTTTTCCTTTTACGCAGCTGAATTTTCCTCCTTATTCCTTGTCACTTCATATTCTGGGTGGTGTCCCCTTGAAGCACTGTGCAATCCCCCAGGCTGTTGGTATCTCAGACATGTACAAACCTCGTAAAGATTTTCCGATTGATCGAAAAAGTGTGATAAATTCAAGCTTATTAATTACTCAAGTTTCCGACGAGTTCAATGGCAAATCAAAGTAACATTAATTCGTGTTCAGGAGCAAGCCATCAATCATCTGTGAACGAGTTTTCCCGCACGCTTATCACTTATTCAGGCCGGGTCCCCGGGCAATAATGATTAACATTACGTATACGCCGGGTAAACTTGACCAATTCCCACCTGAGCAACACAGCCATTAGCATTCGCCCTGGCGGACAATGGACAATGGCAAGAGCAATCAATGCATTTGTTTATCGAATCAACAATTGACGGATGGCTGGATGGCTGGATGACTGGCAGCCGTGTCAGCGGGGATCAATTAGAATCAATCTAGAGTTGTTCGGAGCGTCTTGAGACGTCCCCATCCCAGCGGAGGGCCCCATTAAAATTAAAGGGAAATTTGCATTTTTAATTAAGGAACAGTCACGGCCAAGCCATTCGATTTGGCCATAAAAAGTAAGCAGAGTACGTGCCCCTCCCTCCATACGGCTTTCCTTTGCCTCCTAAATGCAATTGGGTTTTCCCTAATGTTATCTCTTTTTGCCCGCACTCTCTTTTCCCCCTTGGTTGCTTTTAAGATTCTCGCATTTTTTTCAGCTAACTTATTTGTTTTGTCGCAAAATAAAAGTTGAATGCTTTTTCGGGACTCGGGCAAGCCGGAACAAAACTTTTCTTTCTTTGTGGGGGAGAGCGAGGCAAGGAAAAAGGCCGCAAGAAAAGTTGACTGGAATTCAATTTGTACGGATCGTAATGAATATACTCGGGGATATACTTTGGCCGGCTTTGGCCCCCCAGAAACATGTCAAACTTATTAACAAATACATTTTGGTGTTCCAACCAGACTCACCGCTCGCTCCAGCTGCTTGCCTGCTTGTCAAATTGATTTAATTTCAAGTTTATTTGCAGCCAGTTAAACTTTAACTCTCACTCTGGCCGTTAAATATTATTGTTGGTTCTGAGGCGGGGGCGGAGAGTCGAAAAGTTCTCGGCCGGGCTAACCACGGGAAAAAGTACAAATAAGTGGATAAATAAAAACCGAAAACTGGCGACCGCCGACGTGTCAACGCCGCTTATGCGGGGTATGTACAAACACGAGGGGGGGCGGGGCTCGAGACACAAAACCAAAAACCGCAAGGATGGAGGCACTCGAGCACGTTCCGGCACTTGTTTGGTCTCCTCCTCACTTCCACTCTCACACTTTCGCTATCAGTTCTTCACTGCACAATGGAAATATGGTTGCCGTTGCCTTCCGCCGAAGACAGTTTTCCCTCTGTTCGAGAATGCTCCTGCCAGATTTTCCGCAGACTCAATGCCGATTTTCGCGTCCGCCGCCAACGAAGAATCACAGGCAACTGAACGGCCCGACTTCGTGCGTCGGGCGTCGGGCGGCCGACCAACAGGTTAGCTGCTGATAAGACTTCGGGCGCACCCGAGGCCCTTGAGTCGATTTGCTCGCTGCGTATACGCGATATGCATCGGTGTCCGCTTGTTACGTATTCGCAGTGTTGCGCTCACTCAGGCAGCCAGGGAGCTGAGTGGGCGAACCGTTATTGAGTGAGTTCCTGCGGAGTCTCAAGGGCCGAGCGATGTCTGTCAGCAAAATGAGTGGAAAACATGAGCCGAAAACGTATGGATTGAGTAATGTGAGCCTCGTAAATCCGTTGAGCAAAATTCGGAAACCATGTTAAGGCATTGAAAGTTTAAAGAACTTTTTATAACTTGAAAATTCTCACTATATCTTAGTACTATTTAAAGTTTTTTTGAAATGATAGGCAGGAAAATTAAGAAATTAATTGCTTATCAAAAGGCAATCACCTCTAGTAATGCTTAATATATAATATTAATATATTTATTTTTAAATGTGGCATTTTATTTATATACAATTAAAAAAATATATAAATACACATGTAGAAAGAAATGCTTAATGTTTACTTATTAGAAAGTAATTTGTTGATCATTAAATACTTTCTTTAAATGAAATTCCATTGAAAAATATGAGCTGGTTTCTTTGATTGACATATCCGTATCCGCAACCAATTAGCTAATCAAGCTTTAAGTTATTTTTGTCAAACACACAACCATAGGAATCATAAATTTATCTCATCCAATCAAGGCCATTAGCCTGCTCATCCCCCTCATACCTGAATACAAAATACTTACTTTCGTTCAGCACTTCATTCCGTCACTTTTCTTCATTTTAGATACCCTATATTTAAGCACAAATAGAGTTGATCCTTCATAGGTAACTTTGGGTCTTTTTAATTTATTAAAATTGTTGTATTTTGGACACCAACTCCCTTTTGTAATGGTTAAGAAAACATAACCAAAGAACAAAATTTAATAATTTATAAAAATAAATGAAGTCACAGAATGTATACATCTTTATCACAATACCAGGTACCTTTGAGTCGAAGTCCCACACGTTGAGTCCTTATTTTTTTTGTTATCTGTCGCTGGGAAGTTCCACAGGAAATCACAAGCAGTCAAGGGCATCGTGAACAGGCGACAGGAGGATGTGCCAACTGATGCAGCTGCGATTTATTTATTAAAGCCAAGTCAACACACAGTCTCCTCTCCAGGCGAGAAACTGCTGGAGTCTGGGACTCTCTCGTCTCAGTTCCCACCGCGCTGGAATTACGCTTCACATTTTTTAAGCACCTCGCCTGACACATTTTATGCTCCGGCAAAAGTGAAGTGAATAGTGGCCGCTTACCCGGGATACCGCCCTTCCGCCTTCCTCACTTTTTCGCCCCTTTAGCCGATTACCATAAACAATGGCAACTTTCTACCTGAGACGACTCATCCTTACTTTCAGTCCGGGCCTCAGCCTCTTAGGGGAAATTTGTGTAACATATTCAAGCGCTGCTTTCATGAATTTTTATTTACTCGCTAGGCATCCTCGCCCCGACACACACCATATAGTACATACACGGAAGGCATGCGAGCCAGACGAATGCTACGTTTACGTTGTGAGGTAAATCCGCGTTGCGCATACGCCCCGTATGCCATTCAGCGTTTAAAAGAAAAAATGACAACGCTAAGCAAATCAGAGCGCCAATTTGTTGTGTGTGCGTTGACTATTGGCACTTAACCCCAAGCCAGACTTTTGCCTAAATCTCTCTTAATAGTTTGCTATCTATATTGATTAATGCATTTTGGTTAAATTTAAATCATGGAATATTATTTAGTGGTTCATCAAAGACTGTTTATCGAAACACTTCCCCAAATTCTATTTAATTGGCTCCTCATCTTTTATGATACAAACATGAAAGGAATTATATAAAAACTTCATCATTCAAACTTCTCAGAAGCACTATGTCTTTTGCTTTAGTATGCTAATAATTTGAAAATACACTGTTATTTAAAGCTAAAACGAATATGACGTCCACGTCCAATTTTTCTCATTTTCACATCTCACCGAAATTGTATTTTTGTCTCGCAGTTGTTCATTCTGGTTGTCGCTGACCTTTGCTATCTATATCTATAGGTACGTTTACATTTGTTTTATGTACATACAAACATATTTATCTTTTCCGACGAGTCTATTTTTGGAATTTAATTTAAGAATTCGTTTAATGAATTTTCTGAATGCCCTAGAACCGAGTGGAAAGGCCTTTTCAGTTCAACTACGTTTTAAGACTAATATCAGCATATTGTATTTAGTTGTTAAGATTTAATGAGTTAAAATTACTTTAAAAATGTAAAGAGATTCGTTATTTGTGACATTTTAAGAGTTAAAATTTGATGTTAAAATAATGACTCTTTTAAGAGCATTTTGTTGCAATCAACCAAAATTAAGGGAAAGTCTTGCCGTTACTTTATTTCTGTAAAGTCGAAACTAGCCGATTTTTCTAAATGGGTTTTTATTTATTGCCAAAGTTGTAGCTTTCATGGTTCGAATGACGTGCCTCATTTGTTGTAATTTATGAACAGGGTAAACTAAGTGAGATTAAAAGAGAAAGAAACTAACTTTAAGGAGTCGCAAGTTGCACACTAGCATTATGAAATAAAGGAGCGACGAAATTTCCCCGAAGTGGACGTGGGGGAGGAACTACTACAATTGCTGGAAGTTGGAGAGCTTCTTGCTCCGCACGAACAATACTTTGCACTTATATTGGCAACTTTTCTATTGAAATTATATTTATAGCAGCTGCTGCTGCCGGAGCAGTTCGATACGAGACCAAATTATCGTCCAGACTACCTGAGTGCTGCACGCAGCATGGGGATGGGATACGTGCTTGTGGCGGGGTCCCCGGCTCGCCGGCTTATTAGAGTCCACATATTGAGAAGCCATGGTTATGCTTTGCATATAAATGACAATACACGTTCGGGCTGGCCCACATGTGGCGTTAAAGTTACTGCCTGAGCCTAGTCTCCCTCAGCTGGAACGAGTGCCGCTCTAGTTCTTTTCTGGCCAGGTCACTTTAAGAGCCCACTTTCTGGGAGTTGCCTTTTCAGGCCTCGTTGACTGTGATATCATACATACACTGGGCAGAATCGGAGTATTTTTTAAGCACAATGTATTTTGCGTATAACAAAGATTTAATTTGAAGTCTCTATAATTAGACCTCGGACTAGCATATTTTCCTATTTTATATCTGATTAATTATTAAATTTAATTAATATAAATTTGAATGTATATTTAAAATATGCAGAAGATATTCCAAAAATATTCCAAATATAAATGCAAAATATGCCAAATAAATGCTAACAAGTTTCAGGGAAGTGATTTATTATATTACTTATTAAATATGTTATTGCAAAATTGAATATAGCTGAAGTTTTATATTTGTATCTAAATAAGATGCAATTTTAACGTTTGATAATAATTTTAGAAACGCCCAAATTTAAATAATAATTAAATAACGAAGTAATTAAACTTTGTACATTATACATACATTTGTGAAAAATATATTAGGGACATACAATTTCAAAGCATATTCCATTAACAGCTTAGATTATTAACTAGATTTAAATTCTGATTAGTAAAATGCTCATACTGAAGACATCTATGCACTTTAACCTGTTGCTTCATAAAAACAACAACTGATTTCGCCAAGTTCACATTTTAAGGACACCAAAGGACACCAGAATCCAGAATCCCTCTGATTAGGGGCTTCGGCTTCGGCGTATTCTTCTGGCCAGACCCAGCTGCACTTTGTCTTCATAAAAGTCGCTTTGAGGACCAAAGCGAAATTTACATAAATTCGCTTCGGTTTCTGGACAAGTTTTCATCCTTTGCTGTTCTTCTCCCGTTCGGCAATCAATAAACGCACATAAATTTCCCTCTATCCGTTTGCAGTTCTTCCTCCATTATTTTGGCATCCTTCGTGTCTGCGTTTTTTCGGCGTTCTCTGGTGCTGGTTTTGCGGGCCAGAAGCTCTTATCGCCGGCTTAGCTGGCCTCCCCCTTCGTTGACGTTGTCAATGGGAAGTGGTGCCGGGCGGCGGGGTCATAATTTATTTCCCATAAAACATGAAATGAAACATTCGGCTCGTAAATTATGAAAAAGAAACACGTTGAGGCATCAAAGTCAATGCTGTGGTACCCACGTCGCGTCGAGGTGGAGAAACGAGAATAATTGGCATGTAGTAAAACCAGTTGAAAGGTTTCAGTGTCTGACAGCTGAAAATGTATTCCTTTCCTTAATATAATATAATATATCCTAAATATAAAAAAAAAAACATAAACTAAAATTCAATCTAGATAATCTAGAGATACATTTTATGTTCAACAATTAAATTCTCTAGTATAAATTAAGCGTTCTGTATTTTCAACATAAGAAAAACATATTTGCATCATTACATTACTTTCCAAATGGCCTAATTTGTATTTCCAGAATGTCCTTGTAAAATATTCAGGCAATAAATCATTTGTAGCCAAATCCATTTTGACATTTTTCATAAACTTCCTAAGTGTCCTGGCCATTTCAAGACAATCAAGTGCATTTCATTAGCTTGTGGTCCCTTTCAAAATGTTCTTTCATCTGTTTACAAAATCATTTCTGCCCTTTAGGTCAGTTTATTGCAATTTTCCGTCTTTATTTTATGTCTATCCGAGGAGCAGAGAAAAGAAGTGAATCTTTTGAAATTTTGCGTAAGGAATGTCTGCTTTTGGCATGCAGTCCCAGCCATTTTTATTCAAGATCGTAAAATCTTTACGTCCAAACTGATGACGGACTGTTCCGCGGCATTTTGGCCAGCGAAAAACACAAACAATAAAGAGAGCCGTTGCCCAATTCAATTCCGTGTCCGGCAAATGCGGCTTATCGCTTCCAGGCAAGCTTTTTGGCCAGCACAGACGGCTCTGTGTTCATGATTCCTGGGCCTAAGCATCAACAGGCAGGTGTACGAGTTTGTGGTGGTTTTCCGACTTTTCCGTCGATATTTGTCCGATGTCTCTCTGATGCCCGATGTCGATATCACGCGAACGCAACGTGCGGAACTTTTAAGGGCGCCAGAAGATTTGATACCCTCTAGCTAGTTTTAAGAAGATGATTGCAGTTAGCACACAAATATTTAAACTCTTTTTAATAATAAGAACCGAATTAACAAGCTTATTTTTAAATAAAAAAAACCATTAGTATATAGTAAATATTTATCCTTAATTTAGTATTAATTAAAATATTATAGAACATATGGTTGTACGATTATAAATATTACCGAAATGGCGTTAAATGGCGTAAGATCTTTAATATTACTAAAAAGGCTCAAGGATATGCAGGTTAATTCAGTTTTTAAATCTTATTTATAAGCTTATTCATTTATCAAATTATTGAACATGCTAAAGCGATAAGATCGAAGTAACATATGACTTTAGAGATTATTAACAGCTATCAACCAAAAGGTATAGCAAATAAATTTCAATCTAATTTAGTTATTTAGTTATTTAAGTGTCAGATCAAGGTTTGTGTATCCTATTACTCCTCGGAATTTATGTATTTTGAAAACAAGAAACGAATACAAATATACTGTACTATTTCAATTGACAAGCTGTTTTAAATTTGAAGGAATAAATAAATAAATAATAATAATAACAGTTCTAAAAAAGTACAAATATTACAATTACCACAAATTTAATTCCCAAACTGTATCTCTCAAACTGACCCCTCAGATCTTGAAGTCGCTGCCTGGAGTTTGAAGAGCCTCTGGGTCTTGGCAAGTGTCATGTTTGACCAGCAGCAACAATAACAGTGGCCCAAACACACACACAAAGGACGCATTGCGTTTTAAAGCCAATGTAATTCGAGGCTGGCAGGATATGGGGGCAGGATACTGGCAACGGGCAGTGTTGGGCCGCCTGATCCCCCCTTTTCTACCACATCGATGACAATGACGCCAACTGGCCAGAAGGCTGCCAATGTCGCCCGTCGACAGTTGGTGCTCATATTTCCCTGTTCCTGGTGGCCTCCGGGCTCTCACAGGACATCACCGCCTGCACGGGGAGAGTGTGTGCGAGCTGCCAGCGTGTGTTGTGGCATAATTTATACGCTTATTTGTTAATTTCGCACACACACTCTCTGGAAGCACAGAAGGACGCAGTGCCAGATACATTACACAAACTCTTGGCTTAATTAAAAGTTAAGGCAACAAGTTTTTACCCCGCTAGAGGACGGTACCAAAGACGAGCAGATACCCTTACTGAGGCGTGTTTATCCCACATGACATTTGTATATTTCAAACATTTAAGATAAATTCCCTATTAAATCTTGGTTCCGATGAACTTCTTAAGAAACAGCAAGATCCTTGGGATCAACAAAGTTTCACTATTTTCCCTCAAACACAGAAAACCTAACAAAAATAAGTAAGATTCCATAAATGTTGACTAAATTAAATTTGATGAAACTTAAAATGTAATAAAAATATATTAGTTTTGCTACCTTCCTTAGAAGTTTATAGTTTTGGAGATATACCTTATACCTTTGATTAGGGAAAACACTACTCTATGTGCATTATCTAATGCGATACTCGCAATGACATTATCCCCATTGAATACCCAAGTGACAGGCCCAACATATGCTCCCAATGAGCTATTGGGCGCTGAATATTTCAATTAATCAAGTCATCTCGGACCAGCCAGCTTGATGGGCATTCCGATAAGCAGCGGAGCTCGAGTAGGGCACAGCGCTGGTGGATGGCTAAGCCGAGATGTTGGCAGAGCAACAGGATAATTACTCGACCATATGCTCGAATGTCCAGTCCAGGAGCCACAACAACTGGGACAGCAGCCCACCCAAGGACAGTTGGGCGACTTGAGTGCCGTAGCCTTTGCCGCTATGTAATTGTAATTTAGACGCCACAAGCTCACAGGAGTGAACAGGGGCGCCAGCAGGGCTTTGTCATAGGAGTGTCGGATCATATTTAGAAGAAGCTATCAGTGGGGCTTAACAATATATTCTTCTTTTTATTGGGTAAAAATTATTAGCTATTGTTATAAACCCATTGCAGTGCATTATATATTTCTATAAATTTATGTTGAAAATATTATTTCAGCTGCTTGTTAATAAATAACTCTACAAGATGAATAATACTTGGTTCTATTTTATGCTGTTCTATTATTTCTTACATAAAATATACCTATATTTAAAAGAAATTCAGAGAGGTTCCCAGAATGTTAACCTGAGTGTTGATGTGGTGTTACTTTTCGTAAGATTCCGCCTACGCCACTGCTAATATCCGTACGTGTTTGTGTCTTTGTCCATTGTGTATGGGTTGTGTAATTTTTTCCGCTGTCATGCGGTTAAACGTGCAAATTACGCGCCATTTTTATTCGTTGCGCCAGCCGTTGGTTGTTTTATTTCCTTTTCTCACCTCATTTTTGCAGCGTTTTATCTCCGGCCTGCCACATACTCACACATTCGCAGCCAGGCACTTGGAGCCACGTGTGTGTTTAACCTAATTACAGGAAAGGACGAGTCCTTTTCACTCAGCTCTTGTTTCCAGGATGCTTTCGCATTTGGGCAGTATTGGGCTCTGCTTTGGTTTGCTCTTAAAATCTAGGTATATTTTTAATAGTTTGAATTTATTTATATTAAATTGTATATATTTAATTTGTTTAAATATATATTTGGTTTCTTAATTTAAATTAAATTTCACTCTAATATGTTGTAACAACTTGAGCATTCGGTTAAATTTTGGATAAAGCATTCAGGCATTCATAAACGAAGTAATGAAATCAAGGGGCATTAACTAGTCGGTATTTGCTGGTAATTTTGTTTACAAAAGCGGAGATGCTAGGCCACAAAGTGTAATATTTCCCGGTCTATTCTGCTGCGCTTGCGTTTGTTGTTGTTGTTGAGTCATTATATTCATTTAGAAATTCAATTAGCGCCATAATTGCAGCAAGTGTTTAATGATGATAATGCGGTTACGCCGATAACGTTGGATGACGATGACGATGACTTGTGCCACATCCTGAGACCATCTAATTACGCGGCGCGCTCAATTTTACCAAAGTGTACATCATTAACATACTAAATGCCCATTTTGGCCTGATGGTATTTTCAAAAATATATGCATTAAAACAAAATTGGATAAAGAAACTCAAAAAATATGCCACATTTTCTATATGACACCTAGAGACCATCATCAAGATTTATGCATTTGACGGAAATTATTCACTCCCTCAGAAGAAAAGAGCAAAACTTTTCCTGGACACAAAAAATATTTAAAAATCATTTATGTAAACTCGAACGAGACCCTCAAAAAAAACATTCAACAGACTTCAAAAACATGTTGTAGACACCCCTAGTTAATTATGAATGGTTACATTACAAATTTACATGACAAAGACAATAATTTCAAATGGAGAAATAGCAACAAAAAAAATTAATTGCAAATGAAGTGGAACATTTAAATTTGAAATTGGTGGAGCTTGAGTCCGGAGCCACCTCGTGGGAATTCCTTTTGTCGAAAGGGGCTGCGCTTGTTTTAACAGCTTTGTTTTCGCTTTGAAGCCATTTAGAGGACCCATTAAAAGTTTTATTGGCTGCCGGGTTGCTGTCTACGAGAACATAAAGATCAGACAAAGTCCCAGACTTGGTCGCTTCTACTGAGCTGCTGCTTATATATTGTGTCATAAAGAAATTGGAAAATGCAAGAATATGGACCAATTCACCAGCCAATAATATTAAAACTAGAAATTATCATTTTAGACATTTAAGCATAGGTACTATAAATAATATATAAACCTTCAGAAAAAAGTTGTCATGGATATCTTTATCCAAGATTATTTTCAAGAATGTTTTACTCTTTCTACTTTTACTTTACTTTCAAGGCTCTAACCTAATTAAAAATTATTTTGGGCTAGTTAATGTGCTTCTGTGGTTAACACGTAGTTATATTAAAAAAATGAAGTTAAGCTATTTCTAGGTACTTTCTGGCAACTTTTTTTAACACTGCACATTGCCCAAATTTTTGGAAAAAAAATAAAAACATGAAGTAACGAAGCTGAAACTTGACGTACCTTATATTTATAGACCGCTAATTACTCTTACCGCCCATATAAGGCAACATTGCGTATACGTAATTTTAAAGTCTGAAAATTGCAGAGAAGCCTCTATTGAAAACAAATTTGTGTAATTAAGAAACAGTATGACACAATATAATATTTTGTTCAAAATATAAGCATATTAATATTGCATATGTAATTATAAATTAAGTGGAAGTTTAGATACTTTCGTGGGAGAACAAATGCACCTGAAAACACATTAAAATTTTGCAAAAATGCTCAGCTGTATAATTTTATTTTAAACGCAACATATTTACTTTTTGGTGCAAATACGTCTTTTCCACCACTATTGTGGTATAGGCCAATACAGTCGTTTCGACTTATGGAACATATATATTTTATAGAAACGGCAATGTCTCCTTCACTGTGTTGCAAACTTCGGACTAAAATTATAATACCCGGAAAGGGTATAAAAAACGGAATTCTATATTAATTGTTCACATATTTATGCCAAATTTCAATGCTCCACCTTTATTTATTTATTTTTGCCCATAGTGCAGAGGTGCAAACTTCTGTCTAAAATTACAATACCCTAACTAGGGTATACAAATCGGAGCAGTTGGAAAAAAGTAGACAGGCTTTTACTCTGCTGCCCTCTTCTGGTGAAAATATAAATAACCCAGTTTGGTGTAAAAGGACAATAGCGACGCCCCCGAATGATTACATTTTGTGTAAAATACATGTCAACAAATTTACGTTACCATCGATACCTTGTGGCCATTTCTCAAATTTTATGAAAATATGTTGAATATTGGCAAAATATGGCAGCTATATGATGTAGTCGGGAGATCCGGCCGGTTCCGACTTATATAGAAGTGAGAGCATATAGAAGACTATCTGTAAAGTTTCATTCAGATAGCTTCAAAACTGAGGGACTAGTTTGCGTAGAAACGAACGGATAGACGGACAGACTTAATATTAACTTAAAAAATTTTAAAACAAAGATTAATTTGTAGCAACAAGTCACCATCTTCCAATCCAAGTAAAACCAACCAATTCAATACGTATTACTCAACCAATTCATTAAAGATCGCGATAAATTAATTGACTTGCCGCAGGGAGCGCGTGGAGCCCCAGCAAAGGAAGGATTTCCCCAATGCTCTTAGCATATCTGATTGTCTTGGAAAATATCAAGTAATGCATAAATGAAAAGGCCATTGGCAATCCCAGATGGAGGAGGAGGAGTCGATAGCGATGGCTGCTGGCGCGCAAAGTTTCCCAAGTATCGGTAGTTTGTAATGGAAATGGTACATATACTATACCTTGGAATTAATCTACCATTTTCTGGATACATAATAGTGCAGACCAAAACTTCAAAAAATCCAGATCTCCCATAAGTAGGAAATATTTGTGCCAAACATTAACTACGCCAAGCATTCCTTGCCTTTATACATTATTTTTGTTTATTTGCGTTTATATATATTTTATATACAAGTTTACAATGAGAGTTATTGCCCTTTCGCTTTTCTCGGTTCGTTAGCTTATAATTCGATTTCATTTCATTACATTTTCCTCTGTATATTGTTGTGTACACACGATACACTTAATTATATATATAAGAAAACATTAATATTCGTTTTTTATTGCACTCGGTTTATGTACAGCTCAGGTAAGATTCCAAATTGTCTTTTCAATGATTTAAAATATCGGAAAGTTATAAAATACGCAAAGCAATGAAAAGTGGTTCTTCTCTGGAGTTGTTAAACTCTAGACCGACTGTTGTTCAATACATTGTTCTCATAACAAATAAAAAACCTTTTGATTTGTATGTACATAAATACGCTTTCTAACTTTTTACAAAAGACATCTGCCAAATTATCATTCATTTCGTTCAACCTTTATCGACTGTAGATTTCAATTAGGGGAAGCCTTTTGGTTTGAAATAACCGCAACGATGGATAAACTAAGGTTTCTGTTCATTAGACGATATGTGTACGAAAAATGACTTCAAGTACTGTAAATATTTCTATATTCGCATATATAATGTATATCAGTGTTTTTGTATAGTTAGGTGTATATCTATGGTATTTAGGTAACACATTGTATATATATGCATAAGTACACGGATACAACTATTCGGTATATTAGGTATTTCTAAATTTTCATTTTTATACTTTTCTGCCATATGCCATATGTGTGTCTTAGTTAACTAGCTTTAAGGTAACCATTTAGGTTTCTGGTTTGTTAAATAATTTTTGGTTTCGGTTTGTTCTAGCGGCCTGCGAAGGGCGTCAATGTGAATCCTTAAGAGACGACTTTAAAGCTTAAGATTTGGGTATACGTAAGAGTCCTATTGCGCTTCGATTATGCCATATAAAAAGCCAATAACTTAACAACAGCTGCTAAGAGTTTAACTACAAAAATATTTACATCTCGTCGAAATATTGCGTACGCCTTAAATTCAATTATTTGTCAACTGATATTTGGTGAGATCCACCAGGTGCTCATACAACATGTCCTCCTGCGGTGTCAGTCCGATCATAATCCATCCCGAAATGGCGGCAATGCTCCGTGTCACCGACAGGCTACTCCAAACGCTCTGCACACTGTTGCTTAGCTGTTCATGGATGGAATAAGTTTATATAAGTTCATATAATAAGTCTATATAGAAAGGCTCACCATCTCCTGCTGGGTCAGCGTGATGTTGGCATTGTTGTTGAACAGGTATAGCTTCTCGTCGATGGAATCGGAGCAAATTGTTAGGATTATTGTCGCCACATAGATCATGGTTATGATGAGCCAGCGGAACGAAATCAGTTCGCTGGCATTCGAGAAGCTCCAGCGGCAGATATCCATGCTGAAAGGAGAAAACAAAAAGAGAGGTTACTTTTGGAGCAGAAACAGAACTGGGGATCTGTGGACTTAATGTAAGCCTTTCTAAAATAAAGATATGCTAAGATTCTTAGCCCAAAATCATACCAATATAAATTCTCTACCAGAAAACCAATGTACATCTTTTTAATTCAAATGGAATTCGTGTTCAAAGAGCAGCCACAAGTTTTGCACAATTCGGAAATGCCAGTAAAGGCCTGAACTTTAGCAGGATGCATATTAATTGAAAGCTTATCCTGCGACGCACTCCATCCGGCAAGGGGCAAAGGTCAGCAAACAGACTCCGCTGCTGCCAGGAGCTGCTTAA
This sequence comes from Drosophila nikananu, assembly GCA_008042635.1. Taxonomy (NCBI): domain Eukaryota; kingdom Metazoa; phylum Arthropoda; class Insecta; order Diptera; family Drosophilidae; genus Drosophila; species Drosophila nikananu. The sequence goes on along the minus strand of VNJV01013573.1, from coordinate 85,261 downwards.
CATTTAGCAGAGAGCTACACCCGCCCACAAATCAGCTGGCGCTGGGATAACGAATCGAAATGTCATACACAGTTTCACACTTGTGCCGGGCCGAGCAGAGGGACAGACGGCGGCGGCTGTGATACCGCTTCTCCATCACCACCACCACCCATCCACCCACAGCCACCCACACACTTATGGCATCGACTGGCGCAGCCTTTAAAGGTCAAGAGTGCAGGCAGAGACGACGACGACGACGACGACGACGACGACGCCGACGTCGACTTCGAGTGGTTGTGTTTGTGTGTGTGGGCAGCGACTTTGGCTTGCAAAAAGAGCAAAGTTTAAGGGCATTAAAATATTTTGTGGCTGATGAAAGCGACACGCAATGAGAGCCATACAAATTATTTGTATGTGACCGCGAAGCCGAACAAGTTCCAAGTTCCTGAATTGAGGTCACAGTTCAATTAGGCCCGCCCCCTCTGTGGGTCCAGAGTCCCCCCGTCTAGACTCCAGCCCGAAATAAAATGCCCAACCAGGAGCACGTGGGGCAGGTGGAAAGGTTGCCCACATCCGGCTGACTTTCAGCTCAATGAAACTCGCAGCGAGGCCTACACGCCTGAGGTCAATGAGTCCTCGAGGGGAACTCCTTGGCTGAGCAGCCGAATGGCTTCTATTTTTAGTAGAATATTCAGTAAGGTTGCTCAAATTGACTTTTAATCAGCCAAAGGACATCGCAAGACTGTGGCAGAAATAGAACGGCGCAGCGAACAAGCTTAGGGGCTTTGATGGGCACGCTAAATTTTAAGTACTGAAATTAATCGAAGGGAGTCGAAGAAGCTCTAGCCTAGAATCTTAGAATATAATATTATTTAATGAGTGTCTCATTTCTTTTTCAATTAAATATTCTAAATTCTTTCCTGGCTGATAAATTTCTTGTGTATGGCAATTCAAACAATTCTTGTTATTATAAGATCCTTGCTCAGTGTTTTGCCACAAATCAATACTACAACATCTTTTAAAGGCAAATTTGTGTTAGAGTTTTCAGGGATCCATTCGAAAATATGCTTGGTTGTGACTTAATTAAATAATTATAATGAATGTAACTTACCGATCGAATACAGAAACCAGGCAGATTATGGCCAAACAGTAGAAGGTATTCAAGTAGATCTCCGCAAATCCCGCATAATCACTTATGAGTGCCAGGGCGTCACTGCCGACTGTTCCGGCTGCTGGAGCTCCACTTGGCTCCGTAACCCGATCGCCGGAACTGAGGCCCAGTGTCGCCGCCGTGGGCAAGTCCATCGTCATCGATGGTGCCGCCGGGGATGCGGGTGATGTGGTGGATGACATCGTCTCGCCAGCAAGACTCATGCCATTGATGACCTTGGCCCAATCCATGGGATGGCTGCTCAGCACGAAGAGTAGATGGGCCAGCGCTAGACCGGCTAGCAGGCCGTGGCATATATTCGAGATGAGCAGCCAGATTCGTTGAACTACACAGGCTAGTTGTATGTTGCTGGTGATGCCATTGCTGCAGCGAGATGGGTATTTGCATTATAGTCATTAGATATCAGTATGTAATACTATGGATTCTTATGTATTATGAATTGGTCTTCGTCACTCCTCAAACTTACCGATTAAAGTCGGCATCGAGTAGGCAACGGGTATCCCCATAGCTGCCCCGCCCGCTGCCCGAACCGCCGACAGTTCCGACACCACCACCATGGCTGCCGCCGGAGCGGAAGAGGCGGCCAGCGCCTCCCAGCTCTGCGGCAGAGATGCCTTCGATGCGACCCATTCCGCCGCCCGTCGCCGAACCGCCCGCGGAGCCACGGGCTGCGGCCCCCAGGAAGGAGCGCTTGTAGTAGCTGTGCTCCACCGGTCGATAGCCGGATGACGTCTGCAGGAACATCTTGTCGATGTGCGCGGGCGCATCGTCCGTGGGCGAGACCACCGGCGTGAATGGGTTGTAGATCTCCTCGCCCTCGGCCGGGGCAATGTCGTCGGCCAGCTCCTTCAGGATAGAGGAGATGCCGCCAGCCGAATACAGTTTGCCTGAGGGAGACAGCAAAATCGACAGGCATTAAATGGGTGCACCGAAAGAAATGAGACCTAAGGGTTTCAGGAATCTTATAAATTTAATAGAATTTCGCAAACTGGTGGCAAATTCTGTTCAAAACTTGAAAAATATTAGTCTGGCCCTAAGTAGAAACTGTATGAATTGTAAAACAATACTATTATATGTTGTGACAGTATCATAATATGAAATATAATCAAAGGAAATACGAACTTTATTTTAGAAAAGTGCAAGGGAAAAGACCAATACTTGAATTAACTTACGATTAAACAATCTCATCAAGAAATAATGAAGGTTTGCCGAGAGAAGGGTTTCATGAATTTACTAGTAAATTAATTAATATAATATTACAAAACCCCTACATGTTAAGGCAATGTCTAATGTCTTTTGTCCGAGTGCCATGTATGGGCGAGTGCGCAGAATCGAGAATTGCGTGAGTGGGTGACCAGGTGGGCAGACCGAGCTTTCGGCCCAGCTGGCTTTACTCAATGGGAACTGGGAACTAGGAACGGGAACTGGGAATCGTGGAGGATACACAGAGAATTGTCATTAAGTCTTGACTTTTAGTCGATCTGTTCAGCCATTTCATCGAAATATCTTTATTTAATTACAAAAATTCAAGGTAAGCCAGTTGAAATTTAAACTAATATTATGAAGTAGAAAATGTATCTTTTGCATGCTCCTAAAGATAACAAATACTGTATGCTTAGTATGCACTTCAAATACAAATTATAACCAACAATTAAAGTGTGAGTATAGCCTAGAATTTCTTAAACTATTTCAAGAACTTAATGAAACTCTAGCTTTAGAAGCTGCAAGGAGATTACGGAACAAGAGACTCAGAGCACCAGCAGCTCTGTCTCTGCCCAGCCCTAAACCACACCAGACTACGTCACTTCGGTGCCTACCAAATGGAGTCACTAGAATGCAAAGGAAAGCTGAAGGTCTCAGCAATCCTAGGCTTTCTCAGCGACTCAGATTGGTACTAAAGGACGACTACGACTACGACAACAATAGGACAACAGAGAGAGTGGACCAAAAAGGAGCACAGCGCTAATTGGAGGCCCTAGACAAGGACCTCACCACTACCTAACTTCAAGGACTTAATACATTTCTGCTATCATATCCCACACCTTTACGTTACTACAAATTTAGCTTGAAGCCCCTCAACTCATATTTAAGTTCATTAAGTTAACTAAACCTCATTTCGAGTGCATTTTTTACTTAATTTTTTTCAATTTACTTTACTTTAATATATCTGCTTGTTCAAATAACAGCTCAAATTGCACATATTGAAAGTTTACTCACTGATTAGTTGGCCCCGCTTGTCCCGCTGCGACTTGGTCTTTCTGTGGACGCGCCGCTCCTCGTAGCTTTGGTCGATCTCCAGCTCGCCGGAGAGCGAGGCGTCGTGCATGTCGGAGCACTGCTTGAGGTACCGCATCAGCGTCTCGTTCGCCTGCCGCACCTCCATCTCGCCGGCGGCTATCAGCTTTCGCTCGCGCCGCCTCCTGGACTCCGACTTGCTGCGCTTCCGCCGCGGACTCTTGTCGAAGCTGCTCCGCGAGCGCAGGGATCGCTGGGCGGGACTGGCCTGCGGATCCGACAGCGACTGCTGCTTCCGGGAGGCACCAGTTCCGTTTCCGGTGCCGTTGGAGGGCGTGGGCGAGCTCTGCTTGAGCTCGCGGTCTATGTAGCCAAGGATGCCGCGGTGGAAGGAGGCGTCCGGCTCCAGGGCCGCCGCTGCCTGCGGCGAGTGGGTGCGCCGGGAGCGGTGGTGGTGGTGATGGGTGGCCGGCAGCTGCTGCAGCGTCTCCCGCAGACTCATGGCGTCGCCGGAGGAGTTGCGGCTGCCGTCGCTCTGCTTGGGCGGCTGGGGGGGCGGCGATTCGCGGGCACCCAGCGAGGCGCTCTCCTGGGCGCCGTCCTCCTGCGTGGGCGGGGCATGGCCGTTAACGAGGACCACCGTCTGCTGGGATGTCTGGCTGGGGGAACCCACCAGCTCGATGCTGTCCGCCGAGCTCTGGGTGCTGATGCGGCCGGCGCTGCTGGGCGTTCCTCCTCCTCCGGTGCCCAGGTCCGCCACCGACTCGTTGAGGGCCGTGGCACAGTCCAGGGCCTCCTCCCGCTCCTCCCGCTCCGGAGTGGTGGTGTTGCCAGCGGGTGGCGCCCCTGTCGCGGCCGCTTCGCGTTCCAGGCGCCTCTGACGCGCCTCCGTCCGTCGCTGCCGCTGGTGCTGGCGATGTACCTTCGCCTCCATGGGTCACTCCGCACTGCGTTCGCTCCTAGGCCAGCTGCATAACAGGTGGAAAACCCCTGGAACTTTGTGCTGCTGCAGCTTTTGACCCAAATAACGGTGCACTGCCAGCTACACCCACACCCAGACAGCCACACTCACTCACACACACACACTCGCGAGCACTGGCACTACAATAACAGCGAATGCAACTCAGCTGCGAGCTGGTGGCATTTCCTCAAGGCTCTCCGCTCAATATTCTATTCGATTCGATCCCAGCAACGCGCAGAAAGTGCACCCGAAATATCCAGATGTCAATAGTTAGTTGATGGCTAAGCGTGTTATTCCTACTCGGCGCTGTCCATGGCGATTTTGGATATTCTGTGATATTTTCGACTGCGAACGGAACCGGAAACACTGGCAGCGCGCGTCAGAATGTGTCCTGCAATAACAACGATTTGAGCGTTGACTCGGGCTTAAATAGGCGTCGCTCTCCCGGTCTGCGCTCTCGGGAGCTTTCTTCTGCGTCGCCGTCGGCGTCCGCGTCGCTGCCACTGTTAATGGTCAAGAGAACAAGATAGAACGCTTAAGTCAATAGTTTCGGCTAAAGAATACCCTGGCCTTGTAACATTGGATACTTTTTATCTCTTAAGACCCTTTTAAATATGTTTTAAATTTGTCTAGTAAAGAAAACTTAAAAGTGGTATCGTAGTTCCTACGAAATTGTACTGCTTTAAGCTTCTGCCATTTGGGAGATAAAGAAATGGCACAAATACAATTTACCATCTGAATTTCCAATCACAGGGTATGATACAAGAACTCAAACGCTTTAAGTAAGGTCTTTGCTTTTAACGAACACTTTACAGAGGTTTGTGTCTGAGGTTAATTCAAATGTGTTTCTCTACACATTAGAGTTTTGTAATTATTTATTGGTTTTAATTCAATGATTAATATGCATAAACTAGTAACTAATTATTAACAGTTCTTTTGAGACCTTCCTCTCTTTTTGACTTACATATTTACTTATGACACTCTCCCAGCTCATTTATAGATTCTTTTTGATCTGATCTGTTCTATTAAAGGACCTATTCAATGTCACGTTTACTTTTGCCACTGAGGTAGAAAGAAATGTGGGGACAATATAGCTTTTATTTTTATCTGATTGAACCAATCCAAAGGGTTTCCTAGGGTATCCAAATGACAAAAGTGGTTACGTAATATTTTTGGGGTTATAGACCTAACGATGTCATGATATGAAGAATAGGGACACCAATGTGGAGAACCATTGATGGAACCCTGTTTTTAAACCTTTTGGAAACATCGATACTCTTACAACATCACTAAATAAGGAAAATTAACCATAAAATCTAAATATTTATGCTAATTAATTTTTTTAAAGAAAACAAATTGGTTCAATGTTTCATCGAGTTATATTCCAAAATCATTTTAAAAGTCGGTATTTACAGGCTCATTAGTAGGAACTGTCTACACTTAGTTTAAAAGTTGTTTGTTATTTGTTCACATTTAACAAAAAAAAAAAAAAAGTTAATTTAATTAACACCGTTATTGCTATGATCAGTATATTCAATGGATATTTCTACGAAATGAAATAGGGTATTCATTTTGAAATCATTTAGACTTTTGAAACTTGGCAATACCTTACCAACTTAATAGTCGATGATCCTTTAAAATTTTAAAGTTTAGTAATTACATTGTAACCATGTAAATATTATGTAGAACAGTGTTGGTTTTTTTGGCATCACACAAATAGACTCGAATAAAAAGTCCTGACTCAAACCGCTGTTAAGGCTGTGAAGAACGCTGACGCCGGCAGCGACTGCAACGCCGACGACGGCGCCAAAAGAGAAAGTTTGAGAGCGCAGGAGAGTGGCGAGAGATGGAAGAAAGTTCTCTAGCTTGTAACGTAGTAACGAGCCGAAAAGAGAGGGCGTCTTTTTCTGAAAAAAAGCTTTTCTGACAATGACGTCAACAGTGCGTGTTTGCGAGTGTGTGTCTGTGTTTGTTGGCATTATTGACAAATTCTATTTTTAGGCATCTATAAAAATGTGCGAGCTGAAGATGGGATTTTATTTGCAACACCTGAACCCAAACTCGAAAAGCAGCTGCGGTTACACTGCGAGAAAAGGTCGCGTTACTTGAGGTGTAAAACTTAAATAAATTGAGTGCTTCAACATTGCCAAGGCGGTAACCTTTAGGCTGCTTTCATTTTATAAATATTTGCATGTGGTATTTTGAAAGTGCATTTTATTTCGGTTTCTCGTTTTATTTTTTTGCATCTGTCATGCAGTTTTAGGCAAAAACCAATTTCGCCCACTCATTTGTCCTTTTCCCCACTCCTCTCTCCCCTCTGCCGCCCACTCATCCTCCCCCATTCTGCCGCGCTCTCGCCTGTGTAATCGATAAATGCGTGGAAATGTCAGCCTCACTGCGCAGCTTTTTCTCCTCTGATGACGTCAATGGAGAAAGCTCCAGCCGCAAACCAAAACAACAACAGTTCCTCCCCAAGGAGCCACACCCTCCCCCTCCCCCTTCCAATACATGTACAAAAGCCGGCAAAAGCTTGTTAGGCGTCAGGCAATTTGATTATAGTAAAGCAAGAGAAAGAGAAAGAAATGCAAGAAGAGAAAGGAGCCAGGAGAAAGAGAGAGGCAGAAAGGGACACCAGCTAATGGCCCTTGAAATGGCAAAAGGCATTGAGCCGGTGTCGGATTCAGAAAATACAAATTATTTATTGATAAGCTCTAAGCTTTATCATCTATTAACATGATCCATATATCGATAGATATAAAAATCCTGAAATTGTATAATTACAAATAAGCAATAATATTCCTTAATTGTAATCCTTTCTTAATAGGAATATTAATAAAAATAAACGAGTTCCAAATAACAATTAAAATAATCATTGATAAAAACGATAACTTAAGTATGTATACTTTTCTAATTAAGTTTTTGTTCATACAAATATTTTCAACTTTCTTTAGGGGCAGTTACTCAGCCCTTCATTCCGCTCCTGGGCTTAATGGCTCTCGTCGCTCTTCCACTACATACAAATATCCCCACTGAGGCAGGGATATTCCGAGAGAGAGCCGCCCAGCGTACGTCACTACCATGACATCACACTGACGTCAGTGGGCTTATTGCCAAAATTTTACGGAGTACTGAAGGCGTCCAACGGAATTCTGCAAAAGGCCAAATCGATAAAAGGCATAAGTAAGTGAAGCTAAAACATTTTCACTAGACTTTTAAAAAAGAAGACGTGTCCCCGAAAAGTTTATTCACCTCTAAGCAATTTTAAAATAAATACTTTACCCTAATTTGGCGGGGAAAAGTAAAGATTTTTTCTCTTAAATAAACAAAGCAAATAATATTTATATTTATAATAAATTTAATGTTGTCGTTAAACAATTGATCCCAACTTTATTCAAAAATTGTTGCCTACTTCTAAGGGTAGTCAGCCTCTTGGGAAAATTGTAGAGATAAAATTTGTAGTTGTGAATATTTGGCACTGTTCACGGATGAACACGAATATATGTATAAGAAATCTAAATCTAAATCCCGCGGGGTTTCATCCCTCAAATAAAGATGCCAGCGGTCACATAGCATTTGCTTGAAGATAAGAAATATCGTGCAGGAAAATTCCTGCACATAAGATCTGTTCCCATGTCTAAGCCCCTGTGTTGGTCTAGTTAAAGATAAGATTAGAATACGTAAATCTCATGTTAAGAAAATAAATTCAGTTTGAAATAGTAACTCAACAAATGAAGATCTTTTCATTTGGATCCTCTCAGACACCTTCTTAAATATTAGCCTAGTACTTGGATATCTACAGAAATTTGTCTCAAAATAATTATGGGAAGTTAAGGAATTTAAAAACTACAGCCTTTGTTCAGCAGAACCAGAGAATGCCTGACATTACTATAATAACTTAATAAACAAACAAGCAAAATAATAAGAGAGAGATTTGCTTACCATCCCCGAGCGTTGCCCCTGGAAACCATTGGGCTGTTATGTCGATGAATCCAGTCAAAATACAGGCTGGCGCAGTAAGGAACGCCTGAAACTTCGTAGTAATACCGAGTATGCCCTTGCTAGAGGCGCCCGCCGAGTACTTGGAGCCCTCGCCGGATCACTCCCTGCAGGCGGAGCTGCCGGTTCTCCTGGCGCCGCCGGGTCCGGCTGCCTTGGCACAGATCCGCATGCCGCCACCTGAGGTGCGGCTCAACCAACAGAATCTCGGCCAGCAGCAGCAGCAGCGGACTCAGATCAATCGACGGCAGCTGGCGCGCCGAAACTCCTTCGACCGGGATGTGGCCATTGTCGAGGAGACGCAACACTTTCCGGCCTTTGTACATCTGCTGCCAGTGGTGTTGCCCCAGCAGGCCCCGGAGCCGACCTTGGATGAGCTACTGGTAGGCCTCACATTCGAAAAACTACAAATATGAAGATGGGATTTTCCTGTGATTGCATTTCAGCGCAGGGTGACGCAGCGCACGGACCTGGAGGCGGTGGAATCAGTGCGCCTGCGCGTGATCTCCTACACCATCAGCCTGTCCCGGCTCTCGCTGTTCCTGCCACGCCTCCAGACGCTAGACCTCAGCGGCAGCGTGTTAAGTTCTCTGCGCGACCTGGGCTACGGACTGGTCCAGTTGACCCAGCTGGACATCAGCAACTGTGGCCTGAACAGCTTCGACGGCACCAGCGGCCTGCCCGGAATCCGGGTGCTCATCGCCGACGGCAACATGATCCAGCGCGTGGACCCGCTGGCAGAGCTCGTCCACCTGAGGGTGCTGAGGGCGCGCAGCAACCGGATCAGCGAGCTGGGACTGCTCTCCTTCCTCGGCATGTGTCCACAGCTGCAGGAGGTTGAGCTGCAGGGCAATCCCGTCTGCCGGCTGCCCCTCTACCGGTCACTTCTCGCGCGCAGTGTTCCCACGCTTCTTCTGCTGGACGGACGGGCGCTGAACACGGCGCCTCCGGAGATCGAAGAAATTCCGTCCCCGGCCTCCAGTGAGCCGGAATCGGCGGGCAGTTCGGAATTGCCGCTTCAAAGACCGGCCACAGCCCCCGTGCCCACTCCCGCCCAAATCGGCATTCGGCGTCAGCTGTCGGCAAACTCCACTGCCACTCCGGTTGCAGGATCGGTTCTGGGTCTGGTGCGGCAGCGGCGTCGACGCAGTGGCCATGCCTGGGTCAGTTCTTCCTCCTCGTCCGCATCCAGTGGCCCGTCCTCCGCCTCCTCGGAGAGGTCCACCCGTGCGCCGTCGGTGAGCTCCTCCTCCTCCAGCAGCAGCCTGGATTTGCAGTCATCGACCTACGCCTTCAGCCCGCACTCGACGCTCGAATAAACCACGGGAACGCGAAATGTTAACTTAAATTATAATTTTTAGTTGTTATTCTTCGCCAATTTCAAGTTGGGTGAAACTCTAAAGCTTTTATAACGAAAATGCCAGATATTTGCAATAAAATGTATTGGAACTAAATAGAACTGAGTATGGTCAAATGATATTTCAATATATAATTAATTGTCGATATATCAAATCGGATCTATCTAATGGGATGTTGAGTAACCAGTTCCCAGTTTAATCTTCAGATTGTGGAAATGAGATCAAGCTGCAGGCCATGCTCATGGAACAATAATAATTATTAAGGTTTAGGGTAACTTTACGCCATAAAAGGGGTTTGACTTTTAGACAAGTGCACTTTATTTAGACAACTCAGAAAAGCAATGCCATACAGGATGTCTACGTCTTAGCTACGGTGGTTACAGGTGTGTTTTTTCAGTGTTTTTATAGTAACTTAATATCTGAAATTCGTATTCCTAATAGATATACTCAGGTAAGTAATTTCACAATATCCATTGTCTTTCTTAAGAGCAAATTCTGATTAATAAAAAACACAAAAAGAATTTAACTTCGGCCAGCCAAAGTTTTAATACCCTTGCAGTAAGTAATTAAAAACTCGTATATTTAAGGATTGCAAAGAAAAAGTTGTGTTTGCAAAAGAACTACATCGACTAAAAGCTGCCGATTCTGAAGGATCTTGACAATATGTTGAAATTAAGCTATAAAATATAGTCGTTCGATTTACATAAAATTAATAACGAATTCTAGACTTTTTACTTAAAATGCTGATATCTCATAGTATATGGAAATATATTGAAAACTGACAAAGGAAACATTTGGTTCTAACAATTTTCGTTCGTTTCTTTGGCAGCTAAATGATCCGGCCTTTGCCGACATATATGAGAAATAGATATAGAAGATATCTGCACAGTTTCATTCAGACAGCTTGAAATATGAGGGACTAGTTTGCGTAGAAACTTATAGATGTACGGACAGACTGACATCCACTTGGCTGTTGATGCTGGATAAGAATATACACTTTATAGGGTCAGAAATGTCGCATCATCTCTCAACTTCTGTTAAAAATAAGAATACCCTGCAAGGGTATAATTTGAGAGTTTACAGGTTTCCATCGAAACGTGTCTTCAATATTAAGATATTTGTTGGTTCTTTTGCATTACTCCCTGTAGGGTTACTCCGTGTAGGTGTACTGAAAGAGCGCCGCCGAGGGCGATCGCACGGGCACCAACTGACTCTGGCCGTTTGGACTCCGGAATACCATGTAGTCGCGCCCGTTGATCAAACGTCTTACGCCGCCTTCAGAATCGTGGCCAAGTAGGACGCCATTTCCGAGCCCGTTTCCATTGCCGAGGGGTCGCCGCCAACGGTTCAACGCTTCCCCGTGGCCAGCTCCTCTGAAGATGCTCTGGTACGGTGGCGGCGGGGTGACATTCTGGCCATGGATGGATGCACCCAGCAGCTGCTTGTGGCCGCTGTCCAAGCGGCGCCAGCCGCGAAGCCAACGGGAGGGAGCCTCTGACTGGCCGTTGGGCGAGCGGCCGATCCCGTGACGCGCCCACTTGTTCGCCTCCTGGCGACTGTTCACGTAGCGGAACACCAGCTCCGTGCTGAAGACGGCCAGCGCGGTGGCGAAGCCGGCCAACATGATGTAGTAGGTCATCATCAGGTCGCCGTTCCTCAGTTGTCGCTCGGTGCCGCCAAGGTCCTGGGGACAGATCTCAGCACTCGGCAGGTCCTTGGCCGACAGGTGCTTCACGATGCCCGACTCGACCAGGTTGAGGAGCCTGCAAGAGGTAAAGTCACATCTTGTGGGCGGAGCTTGCTACGGGCTCACTTACTCCGGATCAAAGAGCTGGCTGAGATTCGAGCCGATGGGATAGGCGAAGGTGCGCTTCTTCTTCAGGAACGGCTCCTTGGCCATGGCGAACGGGCAGTGGATCTTCTCGTCGCTGAAGCTAATGGTCTTGCGGTACAGGTAGTCCTGGTAGAGCATTATGTTGATCGCCGGCTTGTCCCGCACGAACACGTAACCGTTCCGCTCGACGTAGTTCTGCAGGTTGTACGTGTCGTTGGTCTCGTCCGAGAACACGGCGTAGTTGTTCTGAATCATCCGATTCAGCATGGACAGGGACTCGTTAGTCTGCATATATATTTTTTAAAGATATTTGTTGAATATTATTATACTGTAACAATTACTTTTAAGTTCGTAATTAGTTACTCCATCGATCGCACTCACCGTTCGAATGGCGTACTCCACGCCACCGCCCCGCATGGAGACAAAGTGCTTGTTCTTGGTCAGGATGTCGTTGACCGTGTTGTACGGCAGCGTGAACCTCGAGAGGGTGAGGAAGGCCGTCAGGTTGGCCGTGTAGAAGGACGTCAGTATCGTGATGAAAATCCACCAGGTGGCAAAAAGCAGCCGGGTCGAGTCTGTGTAATGGTTTTGAATGAATTTAATGAAACGACAAACGCATGCAAGGGCGGCAGTCCTAGGTGGACATTAGCGCTCGCCGATAGGTATCTTAATCGGCCGATTGCACTTTAACCTAATTGCAGCTCACCGGCGATGGGGGACAGGGTGCTGCCCTGCTTCATCAGCGCCCCGTACACGAACCACGCGCAATGCCCCAGGGAGTACGGCAGCTGCTCACGGTCACCGGTTAGCCGGTTCCGCAGGATGATCAGCACGTAGATGATGGGCCCAACGGCCAGCAGCGAGACGAGGATCAGTATCCAGACCCAGAACTCGAAGGGCGCCAGCAGGCCAGAACCGCTGGCCGATTCCCGCGGCCGCTGCATCACCATTATCCACTCGCCCTCGTCCAGCGTCGTGGTCGAGTAGTAAACAAAGCTCCTCTGGTCAGAAAGCGAAGGTATGAAGGCCGCAGCCAGGTCCACCATCTGAGGGGGAATTAGCTTATCAAAGTCTATCACAAAATACTTATATTATTTTATATTATATATATGTATTATATAAATATTAATCAACTTAAGAGCAAGAAAGTAAGCTATATATAGTCTTGGGCGTGAGATCCCTGGTGCCCTTAGCTTTGTGCATTGAATAAAAAACACAAAATCCCTTTTAACTAAAATTATAATACACTCATAGAGGAAATCAAAAAAAAGACAAAAGATAGTTTCTTGTTGGATTGCCCTTTACGTTGTCTTATAATATCTCTCATGTTTACATCCGATTCTACTTAAATTTTCAGAGTACGTCCAAAAAGTTCACCTGGAGAAATTTCGAAACCAACCTAAACTGCATGCATGAATGGGATGTTTATAATTAAATTTAATAGCCCTCGATTATATTACTTTTTATTTTATACAGAGAGATAAACAGATTCAGAAGGTGATACTGATTCTAGACTATTGTACAAGTTGCTAGTTATAAAATATTACACTGGTCTGAGCACTTAATATTTTACCAAGCAAATTGTAAAAAAATATTTATTATTTATAGGGTCGGAGAAACCTACTTCTGACTGTTACATATATGTATTCTCGCATGGCACTAAGTCAAACAACCAGAAATTCCTTGAAATTCAAATTATTAGTCTGCATCATTTACTTGTTCTGCAATGTCATAAAAATCTGATGAGCCGTCAAAGTGTAAGAGTTCGGAAATATATTTTTTGTACATATAATAAAAAATTTGCACTAACAGTCAGTAAAAATGATGTATAATCAATAATATTGAATGACCCATGATACAGGTTATACAGGTCTTTGGTATTGCTTTTCATTAGCAGTGACGAGTGTTCATTTATCGTTCGCCCTTGAAGGTTAATTTAAATATAAATACCATATGTGTGCCTAATGAATGCCGCCTTAAAAAATCTTAATTTGCTTAGAAAAAGTGATTTTATATCAGTTCTTTCGAACAAAGAAAAAGTGACTTTGAAGAACTTAGCCAAGTTTTTCATTAAAAAGGGGAGTAGTTTGACGCCTAAAATGGCAAGGGATACAAATAAACCTACCACTTCCTTTACCTAGCAATCATATCCGAAAACTGTACCCATAACAAACCAAAATATAATGATAATACAATTTAACACAGTTTGTACTCCAAAGAAACTACCTCCTGCGGTCCTGCTATTTCTCTTCAACTAAAGTTTCAACATTCGAATCGCAAACCCGACGGCAACTTACACTGCTGTTGACCATCTCGATGAGGCTGCGATCGTAGTCGGTGGGGGAGCCGATGATGTTGTCCTGGGGGACGGACACCTCGTACGTGAAGTTGAACTTCTTTTTCAGAAAATCGATGATCTGGAAGGACACGCCGTGGCCGATGCGGGTGCCGTTCTCCAGCAGCTCCGTGTAGCTGAGCGGATAGTCCTCGAGCGTGGCGATCCGCAGATGCTTGCCCCCAATCCACTCCCGCATCTCGCGCAGCTTCTGCTTCTTTCCAATAATGGTTTCCAGAGTCTCCGCAGGGACATCTATGTCCACGCCGGCCTCCGAGGCCTCCAACTCAATGGGTAGTTCAGTGGGCAGGCCGGTGTCATCGCCCAGCTGGATCAGGTTCGGCGGCAGGGATTCGTTCAGCGGCGGACAAGTGGCGCAGAGGGCGGCGGCCACCAGCAACTCAATGCCAGCGACCATCCTGCAGATTATCCTGTGTGACACTAGTTGAAAGTCCTCTTTTTGCGCTTCCTGGGCATGCTGTTCCCTGGTACAGTTGCGTTCCTACCAACGCCGCGGGGCTCACTGAAACGGAAAGTGAAAACTCTGGATTACAGTTGTCCCTCTGGCCCGGCCAGGGACCCGGATTGGTATGTAAATATAGACCATGCATGCTTCGCCGCCCAGCAAATACAATTAAGAATAATGACAAGTGCAAACATGACAGTGGGCCATTCAGCAGGTGCCGTTGGGTGGTCAAAGCACCAACTCTCCAACCCCTCCGCCCCCGTCGTATGCAGATTGGTGGCTCTGATTAGGCGCCGTTCTATCCACCACCGGGACAAGTTGTGAACATTCCCAGGCGTACTATGGCTAATAAGTCGGACAACAGCTTAAGAAAATACGTGGAAATATAGTTCAAGTCCACCCAAAGTGGGCTATCCATCTTACATAGTCATTGGATAACCAATTCCACCGGTCAAGGACATCGAAGCTTCTGGAGATACGGGAGTTCATCAAGGGGAGAGTCCCCAATTGAGTCAATTGAGTGCTTCGAATTGATTTTCTTACTTCAATGGCAAACAAATTATTGAAGTTCTAGACTTGTGTTGTGGGGTTAAGCTAAACAAAGACTATTAACTAAAAATATTTGCTTACATATGTATTCTATGCCTTTTAACAGGTGCAAAGAGGGAATTATTACATTGCCTTCATGATAATTTTTTTAAAAGGCAAGGAATTTTAAGACAGTTTAGTTAATACCCAATTAAAGTGTTTCTATATTCATCTTTTCTGATTCCGCAACGTAAAGTTCATAAGTAAACAGCAATGCTTAACAATCTTATAAAACAATAATCCCACGGAACCTGTAAGTGCCTTCGAGTGGATCATCTGCAAACTAATGGATAATTTAGTATGTTGAAATATTATTTCTACCCTAAAAGACCCTTACTTTCATTCACATTATTTAATACTTTTTAATTCACATTGCTTTGTATATATACAGTATCTACAGTTGTCATGGCTCAGCTCCCAGCTAGGATCTGCCGAACCGGCCATTAGAGTCCAAGATTTCGCTGCTCGTCAATCCGCTTTGGCTGCACTTACAGTCCTCGCCATCGACCCGTCCCTTTCCCGAGGTCAGGATGCGCATTCCCTCAGCGAACTTGGGAAATCCCGACATGGTCTCCTTAATTGTGGTCATCATAACGGGAAGGTACATGAAGAAGTCCTTGAAGTGGCCCACAACCGTGTGATAATCCACGGGCCTTCCACCGCTCGAGTTTTGATAGTTTCCATCGATGTCGATATCATTGCCGGAAGCAGAGCCAAAAGGCAGGGCCATGCAGGGCTGTAGAGCTATAATTTATTATATAGAAATTAGATATTAGAATCCTTGTTTTATATATAAACGGAATGCTTAAAGATCTATTTAAAGTTTATATACATTTAGACCAATAATGTTCAGTTCATTAAACTTAAATATTAATTGGATAATATTCGAGCAAGAAATTAAAATAAACCTTACCCAATATGAAAACTATTGCCACTGCTGGGAGCTGGAATCGTTGCTTGTCGTCTCTCATGGCTTAAAATTTCCGCAAATGCGCAGCTCGGGGCAAAGTGCATTGCAATTTATATTTTTCGAGTGCGAGGTAAGCAAAAAATTTCAAGAACTCTTTGTCAACGCTTTTCTGGGTTTTTTCTCTTTTGGTTATTCGCTTCATTAACGAAACACCTGAAACCATTTTTCATACCTGAGCTATGCCAAAGGTCTTAGGAAATGAGCACCAAACCTTAAATAATAAATAAACATGCTAAGAGCTCTTTGTAAAAATATTTCAATTACATGTTCCAGTTTTATGTATTCCCTATAGAAGTGTTTTATTTATTCTTAGTTTATTTATTTATTCTTAATTTAAAATATAAGTTTTTTAAATATAATTAAATTTCACACGGGAAATATTAAGGGCTTTGCTTTTACATATTTTAATAGAATAAAATGTGGTAAGAAACCGAAAATAAATTCAAACATTTACCATTCACAATAAAATCGTATGCGATATCGATAGCTATCGTACTTTTCGTTAGTTCTGCCTTCTCACCAACGGTGTCGCTGTGTTATGGCGGCAATCAAACGAGTTTTTGAATTTATGGTCTCTACAATGTTGCAGAGGCAGACATGTAATTAGCATCCTAACACCCTTCATATAAGCTGTCTCAGAGTCAATCAAATGAGACTTTATTGATTAGTACTTGATTGGTAAGCGAGTGTCCGGGTTCCATCCCATATACTATATTTATAGTAGATATAGAAGTACTGAGCTCACACTCATTAGCATGGCTCACCAGGCCTCGCATTTAATTGATGTCATTGAAATTAGATCTCTACAAGTTTGGGGGCTGTTAATTTGAATGTTTTTTTTAATAGGGTAAGCATTAATACACTTTCATTTGAATTACCACTTAATTACAATTACTACTTAAATATTAGTTAAATTAGTTGATCGCACATTATTTGTTTTGGAAGGCCTCTCATGTGAACATAGTTAGCTTTAACTACACGTTTGTATTATAATCAAATAATCCCTAACGGAGGAGCTAAACAAAGCCATGTTTCTTAAGATATTGATTACATGCACAGATTACGTAATAATAATTAAATTATTTCGCCAACTTAAAAACCTGCCATTGATAACCAGTTTTGGCGACATCTTTCTTAATATTACAGTGCGGCGATAAAGAATTTTCCAAATCAAATATGTGCCAATGAAAAATGAGGGAAACTCGTCAGCCATGCCTCGCATGGCATGCTTAGATCCGAAGTCGGAGCCCAAAAATGTGCTGACCGACTTGTGGGGGCGAACGGGGCCCAAGTTCAAAGTCAATGGCAATGCGCCGGCTGAGCAATGCTGCAATAAGCTCTCAAAATAAATGCGATAATTGATGTTTCTCTTTTTCTGTAGTTTCTGTTTATTTTATTTTTTATCTTGTTGCTTTTTTGCACTTGCCGGCGAAACCGTTGAGCGGTGATTTTGAGACCGGCAAGGGGCTGAGCTAGGCGGGCGACAACACGTACACGCAGGCGGGCAATTTATTTTTAAAAGCAGACACCGAATTAAACGACAATTATGATCCGGCTTTATTGATGTTCGGCGGTGCGTGCGCCTCGATGATGACTGGCGAAATAATGAGAATAAACTGTAACAGGTTTCATGACGCGCCCATTCCGGCGCTTATCGCTTATCACAAGGGTGACGAGCTGAGAACTCTATTAAACCGGAGTCTTGATGGGTTATTAATTTTGAATATCTGCCACTAAAGGTAGTATTCCCTATGGCGCCATTACCAGTTGCCCATTTTTCCTCATACCCTTGGATTACATATTCAAAAAGGTATATTCCTTTCTTAGGTTTAAGCCAGGTGTAATTGTTAAATTTAACTACTATTTACTATGGTCCGGCTAATGTTCCAATAGTCATTTTAAAACATTTACAATTAAGTACAATTTATAATCTTCAGTACCGAGTTGAGAGAGATTAACCAAAATCTGACTGCCTTATTGCCAGCACTTAAGAGGTTATTAATTTCTGCTCGTAAAGCGGAACAATACAATAGCATGGAGCCAGAAATGAAGCGATTTGTTAAAGCGATTAAACTAATAGGCAGCACGTAATAAACACTATTAATTATAAACATATTTATAGTCTCGTGTTGAGGTAATGGATTATACATTAGTTTTGGCTAGGAGATAAGTTTCAATAAGTCTTTATTAAATTATGTTAGTAGCGGATCAATAAATAATCATTTTTTGAACGGAAATAAGATTTAGATACTAAATAGAAAACCAATTAGGTAAACTATAAGTTCTGGAAACTGATGTTTGAAAAGTATTTTAAACCTTTCATGAAGGTTTTAGGAATGGTATTTAATTTAGTTTCTTTTAATAACACCAAAATAGTTCCCCCTTTATATATTTATCAAAATGTATGTAGATTATTTTCACTTATTTTTCGTGAGGACAATTACTCCACGCATTACTTTTGAAGTTATATTTTTATAATTTAATTTTAAATGTGGCTTTCCTAGTGATTTATGGGCTGAGATTTTGTGATATTTCTGAGTAGGGAATATCAACTACTCATTATTATGGATCGCGTGTAATCGATGTCAATTGCCAACCAGGTCTTCAAGCTCTGCCAAAAAAATCCACGTGTTATGGGGTTGAGGAAACTTACCTATTGCCAATTGCCACGCCTCTTTAACAACGGCCCGCCCCGAACAACATTCACTCACATAAAATCATGATTATTATTTATTTGACTTTCTGATTATCATCAAATATTTACACTTAACATCTCGCTAATTTAAGCTACAAAAATATACGCAAAACGTGGAAAGAAGACTTAGGAGCAATATCACAGGGGGTTATTCACAGGGGAGAACAGGCCCCACTTTATGTTATATCACAAAGTCCGGACGAATGTTCTCCCTGGTGATGAGATATGGACGCCGCTCGGTGGGGCAGCGGAAGGTCTCGAACAGCCGGGTCGCAAATCCGCTCTTCTCGCCCGGCATCTCCAGCATGTTGTTCCAGATGGCGTTGGCCGCAGCGGCGTGGCCCCGCTGGCTGAGATGGAAGCAATCCTCCGAGAAGAAGCGGGTGTCCGTCTGGCCGGAGCGCGTGCGGGGGAAGTCGTGGAACTGTGAGAATGTCTGCACGTTTATCGTGAAGGTCTGGAAGTTAGAAATCAATTTAAATACGCAGGAATAAATTAACTGATTAAATTCTGTGATCTGTGAGCTCTCTCACCTCCGTATTGAACTCCTCCCGGTTGGCTATCTCCATGTCCTTGGCTATCCACCGCTTCATGATGCCCTCCAGGTAGTCCAGCTTGGACTTGCTCTTGCCCACCAGGCAGGGGCACTCGAAGCGCAGGGTGCTGGTGCAAATGGGCGGCAGACCCGACAGATTAGTGAGGAACCGCAGGTTAGGGGCGGGCACCACGTTCAACACCAAACGAGGCACATTGTCCCTGAGGTAGCGATAGGTCTTCAACATGTTTTGCTCGTGCCACTCGACCGTCCGCTCCGGGTCCGGATAATAGCAGATGTCCGCGCAAAAGTCGTTGTTGCCAATGAAGATGGTGACCAGCTTCCAGTCGGCGGTCATGTTCACGTTCGGATCGCGCTGCATGCGCCGCACCAGGACCTTGGCCATGTAGGGCATGTCGCGGGACATGGCAGCCAGTTCGGCGACATCGAAGCGGGACGTGCGGTCCGTGGAGAGGCCGTCCTTGATGGCATACCCATAGAGGTTCGGGTTGAACTCCTTGAGGATGTTGGGCAGCGTCAGGTACTTGCGCCAGTCGTACTGCCCGCCGATGGACCACACCACACCCCTGTTCTCAACGGTCACGTGCAGCAGGTTGGTGGCAAATATCCCATTTCCGGCGGTCAACGAGTCGCCCATGGCCCCGATCACATCGATGTCTCCGGGCCGCAGCCGATGCACGCTGGTCGGCCTCTCCTGACTGCGTCTGCCGGGTCCGTGCTCTGCGTCGCAGAACTCCAACAGAGCTCGAGTGCGGGGGTTTGATTTCTGGGTTTTCTGTCAGTGATCGAATACATAATACATCGTTCATAAATCTAAATAAATCTATATGATTAAACGCCTTAAATAAAACCCTTCCATTAGTTTTAAAATACCTTATGTTTTTTCAATGCATTTCAATTCATCTGCAATTTATCTGCCATAAGTGTCGCTCATAAATTGAAATTGACTAACAGTATATTGACCGAATTTCGAATTTCAATTCTTTATTCCAAATAAAAGACAATGCTAATGAGAAAGTAACCCAATCGAATCCGGATCAATGATTGCATTAAGCGCTGGACTTACCCCTGCCATTCGTACGCGCTGCACGTTTTGTGGATCATCGCCAGATCGGCCGGTGAAGGCCAGGCCCAGAAGACGCAGCGGACGGTAGGAGTTTCTTAAGGCCACGTCCAGTGACGTGCGCTGTGACGTCACATGGGTGACAGAGAACAGGAAGAGCAGACCAAAGCAAATCAGGCTAGTCGATGACATCTCGGTGGACAGCTGCTGAGTGGAAAACCAGACGAAAAAAAAGATCAAAGATAAGATAAAAAGCATGTAAGCTTAAGCTCTTCAGCTCGGAGTTCTCCGCACTCTCGGTTTCGTTGGTGACGTCCTCGACTTTGAACCAGTTCCCCCTGCCTGGCCAAGAAATTACACAGAAGCCGAGCTCAGGCCTCTTCAGTTTATTCACCTTTGGCTGTTTTTTCTCTTTTGCCTTTTGTTTTGGCTGCGGCGGAACGGAGCCGACTAATTTTAACATTTTAGCATTAAATAATATTGACCACATTATGATAATTTATTGCTGTGGCATAAAACCTATCGGAAAACAAACGAAATGACTAATCGATTTGGCCAGGTGAGAATTGTATTTTGACGAATTACCCACACATGGCGAATTAACTAAATTATAAGAATTTCTACGGAACATTAAATGAATATGTTTGTCAAATTCACAGGTCATTAAAGCAACAGTAGATTGATTAACTATTATTAAACACAGCAAAATGGACCATAATTACGGATTGAATAATGATTATATTGTATTAAGAATGTAAATAACTTTAATTGCTTTATGCAGAACAACATTCTAATCCACTAGCAATTTCTAATATATAATAATTGTGTTTATATAAGCTGAAACCATTTATTTGTAGTAACTTAGTAATGAATTCTTTGATTTTTTTTACAGCCATTATAATAATAACACTTGAACCATTATTTTTAATTTGCTTTTGTAATTTATGTCACTTGTCTCTTCACTTTCTGATATGTATAAATCTCTTCTATATCGCATGCACACAACTTTAGCGGGTTTAATTAAAATTGCAAAAATCGATAAGTTCACAGAGTCGCCGAAAAATGGCTTAAAGTTATCTAAATTATGTTGGACTGCATGCGGAAGAGGGAAACCGAAACGGAGCTATATAATAAGACAGCTAGAGAGCGTGCCAAATCCAGTTGTGATAAAGATTGATTTAAATTTCGATTTCATTTAGCCGAGCGAATTTGCTTCCTTTCAGCGCCACGCGAAACAAAAGACTTAGGAAACGAACGCGAATAAATAGAACAACGCGAAGACATACCTTCTTATGTGTATTTATGCAGACACGAATGATATCGAAACGAGCTCTAATTATGACCTGGAGACTTCTTATATCGCGTGGATTGTCAACTTCTCACTCCGCCGAGTATCGATTCTCGCTTCTTGATGTGTAAATCTTGCACTTGCTTGCTCCACACACGAACTGCACAATTACACGGGACCAAAGGTAGAGGCGGTGAAAATGGGTAACCGATCAATTATTCCGGACCAGAGGCGCGATCAGCTCGTCCGGCTCCGTCAACGGCTTAGAACCAACTGCTCGGTAGAATTTCTGATTATGCTGATTTTATACGGAGTTCCAGTGGGCAGCGGACGGCTGCGCATAGAATGAAACGGAATGGGATACCACTAAAAACAAAACCACAATAATCGCATATACGAGACTCGCGAAACAGAACAAAAGTGAAATAAAATGAGCCAGCAACAAAATATATTGGCTGTCAGACCAGAGCCAGACCCAGGCACACACGCACAGCACGGCATCGCACACACAGCTGCGAGTGCGAAGCGTTTAATGTGCGATGTTCACTTTCGTTCGGCTAATAAAAATAAAAATAGTTTCCAGGCTTTACACCTGTCATGCGTGTCGTCCCGCCGCACCGATCTCGATTCTAAGCGGCCAGTCATCGCGTCTTGCGGCATGGGATGAAATCGGGCACTCCGCCTCGCCGGCGTTATAAATAGAAGAGCTCAGACTTTGGTCCAGACGCGATAGCCGTTTATAGACGCTAATTGGCCGATGCGGATTCTTAATAGTCGGGAATGCTATAAAATGCCATGTCTTCCATAAATATGCCTTTTGGATTGCCGTGGAGCTCGGTGAGATTCCCCCACCCGGGGGATAACATCCGGTCCATCCGGTCCGAAGACTCACAAAAAACACTTCCTATACAAGTCCGTAGACGCCAAACATAGCCTGGGTACCTTGCTAGTGCAATTGACTAACCTTGTATCGATACAATATAACGGCAAGAAGCAATTAATGCGAAACACCGAATCCGAATCCAAAGAAGAAGCAGCAACAACTTGTTATAAATCAACGAGCCCAATCGACAAGAAGGAGCCGTCAAAACACAACGAAATACAATCACATCACATCAGTTTTTTTGATGATTTGTGACGTAGGCAGACAGAACTGAGAACGGCTCAGCGTGAATAAGGTACACTAGATGTCACTTTAGAGGATGATACGATCCAAGCCGGTGCCGACGGTAATCTCTGATCTCAAAACCGTGCTTTGAGCATGATATCACTCAGTTGACCGGCTGCGATTCCATTTATTTGCTATTTTCCCACAAATCGTAGAATTTTACGAAATCAAATAAAAAAAAAATAAAATCTTCTGGACGTTTCTTAAAAACTTTTAAATAACATTTAAGTATTTATTATACCCTTGCAGAGTATTAGAATTTTAGGTAGACGTTTGCAACGCAGTGAATGAGACATTTTGCACCCTATAAAGTATAGGTCTTCTTCAACTGCCATAAATTTAAATCAGTAAAAGCAATATTTAATAGGTTAGTTAGGGAAAGTTTAATTTTTTAGCACTTATATTTATTATTTAGAAAAAGTAAAAAAAAATTTATTTCGCGCAAATATTTAAAGAGTTAGGTCTAAAGATGGTTTTGGCCAGGTATACTATTTCTTCTGGCATTAATTAATAGAGATCTAATTATCTAATTACTCTTGGGTCGTAATAATATTTCTGGTGTAAAATACTGCTTTTAAATTTTCAAATTTAAATTTCAACGCTCTCTCTTTTCATTCGGCCGTTTTCACTCTCTAATTCTCAGTATGGCAACGCTGGTCGCTAACGACAGCAAAGTCTGGTAGCGCAACGTTGCCAGACTTTTCGGTCGTGAGCGACCAACGTTGCCAGACTTTGCGGCGTTAGCGAATATCGATAGAACGACTGCGATTAATGGGCGATAGTAACGGAAAGGCGCTAAAATTTAAATCTAATTTTATATTAAATAAAAAGTTTGCTGGAATTTGTATAGTTTACAAGTCCAACTGAAATATATTTATATTTCCCTAAAAATATTTAAAAGTAATGGCACAAGGAAATGATTAGCACAAAAATACATTACTTATTTAAATTTAATGAAATCGATTTTGGGAATAATATTTAAGAAAAGAACCACCTTCTATTAATGGCCCATTGAATTATTCTAAAAATAAATTAAAATGTATGTATGTACATATATGCAAATATTTCTTATATTTTTACAACCATTTTCTCTATTTACGTTTTCATAATTCATGTCTGGCATTCAATTTGCGCCCATTTAAAACCAAAGTCAACGGTCTTCTTGCCAAAAATAAATTCAATAAATATGGGATAGCCGCTGGGTATTTTACCAACAGCTTCGCATGTCATAAAGATGCTCAAAGTGTAACCTCGTGGTATGTTTGTATATGCTGCCAATCGGCAACCGGTTTCTGCGTTCTTCTTTCGGTTTCGAGAAGGCCTAAAGAACTTGAATCTTTTCAATTGTGAAAGTCCTCAGTGAGCAGTCCGCCTCCTCCTACCTGTTTCTGCCTTTTGATGACTAACGGGAGAGCGAAAATATTCCCTGTGACATTTTCCTGCTAGCTCGTTTGGGCATTTTCCAAGAACTCGCGTTTTTCACACAACAAGAAAAAAGCGAGCAGCTAAATTAATCTATATTAATGCTCTAGGTTATCGAGCTGAGTGCAATGACGTATCAGCATTAAATGCAAGCTGAATGCATTTTAATGCGAACGAGGAACTAGCGTGCTAGACTACGGAAATAATTCACAAAAAGAAAGAGAGAGAGAGAGAAAGTTAGTAGAGAGAGAAAAGGTGTTCCAGCTAAACTTAACCACTTTTAAATAGCACACATAGAGAATATATTGTGATCTTTTAACATTTAAATTTTAAATTTTAAAGACAATGAACAATTGATTTGTGTTTATAATTTTTTTTTGTCGAAACCATTTTACTTTATCAAAAGAGAATGTAGCTTTTTTTGAAGAATAAATATCTACGTATTTTTAAGTGATTAGTAAAATTGATTTAAGAAATATATAGAAATATATAAACAAGCCCAAGAAAAAAAGGAAACAAAAATTTTAATTTAAATCCCTATTTTTAATAAATAATTTTCAAAAATAATAACATAGTTGATACCCATCAAAGAAACAGCTCAATGTTTATTCTTTCTAAAGTTCTTTATATTAATTAAAATATTTGTAAACCTTTTTAAATCTTTGATTTATCATAAAATCTCCTAATAATTTCTCAGTGCCTGCCGGTAGCTTATTTACATCACTTCAACACACAACACTCTTTGGAGAATGTTGTGTTTTTTATTACAAGAACCACAGACTTGTTGTAACTCTGTGTAGACTGAGAACGTGAAATCCCCAACGTCCGATTGTTTGGGGAAAACGTAACGCTGGCGACCGCCCCAGAGAGACTTCAGACTGGCCAAACAAGTGGACCCCGAGAGAATATTCGCAATTTCATTCCGAGTCTCCGGTCAGTTGTCCGAGAAATAGCGTGCCGAGCAGTCGCAAAACGCGCACGAGTATTAACCAAGAAACCAAAATAAGAGAAATACAAAACAATACTAGAGTGATATCCACCGAAAAGATACAGATAAAAAAGATCGCGGAACGCAACAAACAAAGAATTTAATTTAGCCTCATACAGAAATTCTTCACTTTTAATTACTCGAAGCCGTTTTTGTACGTTTGTTATTAATTAATTATAAAATGAGTGACCTAGAGCATATTGCACTGCAAATGGATAAGCTGCCGCTGGACGACGATAAAACTTTGACCAGAAATCAAGTGAGTTTTCAGCTGGTAAACGTAAGAGTAGACATTTGCCTATAAATCACAGCTATTGTTTAGTTTGCTAATGAACTTTTCTAATAAAAAATGAAGTACACATGCGTACTAGCTATACCTAGCATCTGATAATTGTCGTGTAAACAGATGGGGAAAAGATTCCCGGCGCAGATTAACATTTTTTGGGAAAGAGTGGCAGCTGAAGCGGAAAAAAACCGCATGACTTAGTCATTGAAATAGATCCCCCTTGGAGCTCCTATAAAGATCACTTTTTGGGGGATCTTGGGGTTTTTACTTCTTTGCAACATTGCAGAAACAATCACAAGTTATAGATAGTGATGTGTGGGATTTCCAGAAGAAGTCATGAAAGCTACAAGAGATATTAAATGGTTTGAGCTTTGTACTCTTTTATTTATAAGAATTAAAAGGGACTGACCAAATAGTATCCTTATTTATAACTTAGAGCCTGATTTTATAACTTTTTCATATAGAGATGTAATTTACTTACTTTTATAAATTAAATTAAATATATTATTAAAATATTAAAGTATTTTAAATGATGTTAAGCTCTATTATCTCCACAATAAAGCATTTTTTAACCACCACAGCTTCCTCAGATAAGCTGTATTTACATTTAATGTTTGTCCATGAAGCTTATCTCTTGCATTTTTTAATGCCACTGGAAATGTCATCATACATACATATTTACATAGATGTATAAATTATACAATATGCACAAATCACATTAACTATTCAACATAGTTGTGCATTAATCTGATAGTAATTTAGAATATTTTTTCAAACGGAAGCTGCTTACTAACTTGATTTGCAGTCTCAAACAATGACCGTAGAGTTTGCTAAAAAACATGTTAATATTCAGAAAATGTTCTCATTTACATTTCTATAGGAAAATATCCACAATCACAGCAATGGCGATGCAACCGACGGACGGCTGACACGTAATAATGTTCGAGTGCCCCGAGCAGGTTCGTATCCCAACTTACTTGTTTATCTCTGACAAAAAAAAAAATTAAGAAAAATTAAAAAAGAAAACAAAAACTAGAATCCATTTTTCTGTGTGCTTGTCTATATCTATCTTTATGTAAAACGCTCTTGTGACTAATGGTGCTTAATACCGCAATCTTTAATCTTTACAATTAATGTAAACCGCATTGTTGTGTGTAAGTAACATAAGCCTGCACGTAATAATTTAATATTGATTGGTTTTATTTATTGTTCAACAGTTCCCGAAATGGATGACGATGACGACGAACGTCCCTTTGTTAAAGATGGGAGTGGTAATCCCGGTGTGGACGATGGTCTCCTTGGAGGCGGCGGCGGCGGCGGCGGTGGAGGTGGAGGAGGAGGTGGTGGTGGCGGTGGCGGTGTCACTGTCATCGTTCCGAACGGAGGAGGAGGCGGCAGACGACCCAGTTTCTCCTTTCCGGGATACAATGGCACATCGGGTTTTGTGACCATTGACGGCGTGGAGACTCCAGTTCCCGATGTGAATGCATATCAGCATAAGAAGACCCTGGCCCAGGGTATGATGGATCTCGCTCTGCTCTCGGCAAATGCCAATCAGCTGCGTTATGTCCTGGAAACGAATACACAGCATCCGTACTTCTATCCCAGCCTGATATTCATCTCCCTTAGCATTGTGTTCCAGGTAAATATTATGGAAAATTATATATTTTAAGATCAGAATCTATGTAAAATCAGGGGGAAAAATATAGTATCTGACGGGGCATTTGTTTATATTTCGTGTTTGGTTTTTCAGAAAGATTTTAAGCTATTTTAATATAGGCTCATGGACTCATAAACTGTTTTCAAGTGTTTTTCAAAAATTGTTTATCGAAAAAGAGCATAAAATTTGTACAAATATACAAATCATTTTTCGAAGAAATCTGTTGTGAAATGCTTAATGAAATTAACAGGCAAAGTATATTCAGTTTCCTAGTTTAAATATGTTCATTAAACAAAAATTGACCCGAATCGGGCCTTTTCAAGATAAGAACTCATTGATTTTCCCCTTGAAATTAATATACATAAATAATCTCTATTGAATGCAAATTTTAAAATAAAGAATTTGCACCTCAAAAAAGCAATCTAAACATTATATTTAAATACAAAACCAACGAAGCTGTACTATACTTAGTATATTCACGTTTCTTGACATTTATTTTTGGCATTCTTGATATTTATATTTATTTTTAACGCTCCATTGCAGATCGCCGTCGGCGTGGGACTTATTTGGAATGGCCGGTACAACATCAAGAACGAGCAAGAGATCTGTCGGGCCAACAGAATCAACAATTACACGGTCATTGGCATTTTTATTGTGACTGTGGTTAATGTTTTGATATCAGCCTTTGGCGTTGCAGAACCAGCAGCAGCAGCCGGTGTCATGAATAATACTTAGTTCAGGATCTACTTTTATACATATCTTAGATTGCCCTAGAAATTAGTATTTAGCCAATTAAGAACAATCACATCTTTAGGAAACACTCACATCCCCAGCTCACCGGTTAGTTTCTTTTGTTAAAATTTACACGAAGCGCCTCATTTTTATACATTTAACAACTGAAATGTGATAAATAAAATGAATCCCATTAAATAAAATTATTTAAAAGAGAGCATTTTATTTAAAAAAAAGCTTTAAAGATTGTTTTACTTCAGGGTTTAATTTATTTTTTTTATTTTTTTTAATAATCAACATTAGTTTGAATTTTTATGTTCGGTTTGTAATGCCGGACTACCGTTTAGCTGCGATATGTTTTAATCAACAATTTCACAACACTGAATTACCCAAATCTGTTTTCTGCACTGAAACTAACGTAAGTTGGCAGCTCCATCAGCTGTTCGGTTAAAAAAATATAATTCTTTAAAGTTTTAGCTTTTGCGGCTTAAAAACGCTATTTAAGATGGCCAAGATTATCAAGGCGGTAAGTCACCATAAATACATATTAAGGACTATCTGCAGTGGAAGGGTAACTGGTGCTACCTGCCAGATTAGTTAAATTTAGCCTATTGTTATGGTTATGTCATCGCTTCCTTCCTTGCAGTCCACGGGCTTGACCGGATTGGCCGTGTCCACCAATCCCCACCATACGCTGAGTGCTCTGTATGGAAAGATTCTGCGGGCGGTGTCCAAGATGCCACAGGAAGCCAGCTACAGGAAGTACACGGAGCAGTTGGTCAAGCAACGCGCCGATGCGGTGGCTAAGGTTTGAATGTGCTTCTCTTAAATTATCAGAACTTAAAACTACATAATCCTTTTAGAACAAGGACATTACTGGCCTCGAAAAAGCCGTGGGCTGTGGTCAGGTTGAGGAGCTAATTGTTCAGGCCGAAAACGAGCTAGTGCTGGCCCGTAAAATGCTTGGCTGGAAGCCCTGGGAGAAGCTAGTCCAAACGGCACCCGCCAAGCAATGGGACTGGCCCCCGGCACAGATCATGGAGCCCAAGGTTTAGGAGGTCTGCAGTCCTACTACCCACTTAGTACTAATTATTCTACGGCAAATGGAAATGAGAGAAGAGAGAGAGCGAGCAATAAATCCGTTGATAAGCCAGCTGCAAAATCAACGACAAAATTACAAAGCTTCCGATTTTCAATCTCGATCTGTCTCAGTTTGTTTTCACCATGCGTGCTCTTCGGTACCTCCTTCTGCTGTTACTGCTCGTTGTTTCCAGCGCCTTTGTGGCCTCATCCGTGCCACGTCAACGGCGTCAGATCGATTTGACGCTCTCCGCGGAGCATGACGACAAGGACGATGAGACGGAATTGGCTCTGGAGGCGATAGCGGGCCTGTGGCAGAGCGCAGACAGCCGGACCAAGGTGGATGGATCTGCCAGTCTGGTGCATCGCACCCATGGCGGCACGCAATCGGGTATGGGCGGCACCAAATACCAGGCTCGCATACATCTTCACCATGACTATAAGCCAAATGCGTAACCCTCGTAATCCAAGGTTCCGAGCAGGACTTTCGTCTGGGACTGCGTCTTACCTTCGAAACTTCTGACCGGTGAAACCGGCGGGATGGATGGGAGTTCCAGACAGAGCCACCCGCTGAGGGAAATCGCTCGATTGCGTGTAGACGAGATAACATTTTGACCTTCCCTGCTCCAGTTCCAGCCGCTGCTTGTACACAATATAGAGAGAACGTTTGCGAATATAGAATATTTTAATACCCGCATATTGTTTGCTTTATTGATTCCGTTTCTTGACCGTGAAGCCAGCAGCGCAACAACTTTCAGCTTAAGATTACAAATGACAACAACGAATTTCTGCACAACAAATGGGAGGGAGGAGGATCAGGGGAAGGTTAATATAAACAAAGCCATTACTTAAGTATAAATGCCATTAGTCAACTTGGTGGTAGGGGCGAAGGGTCCTTCAATTAGCATGGATCACCCAGGAAAAGTGGTGAGTGGGAGGTAGGTTATTTATGGGAGATTTTTGGGGGTTGTTTATTGACCTCAACCTATGGGATTTTGAAAAAGTAAACACAATAGTTTGAAGACTTTGTTTTTAATTGAATTGAACTAATATTGTCTAAAGAAAGTTATTCTTCCTTATTTAAATTGAGAAATATAATAATAAATAAATAAAAATAAACTAGACTATAGTCTTGAATGTATTTGCTTTTAAAATTCCATAGTTTGTTCTTAGAACCATTTTGTTATTGAATTTAGTACCTTTACAAAATATTAAAAAATAATTCAAAATGATTCCTTCTTTAAGTTCATAATAAAACGTTATTTTTAAGAAAATTAAGCTATTATAAATGTTACATATTTGTATAAAAAATGATGAATAGAATATGAAAATGATGAATAGAAATAATCCACTTGCCATTTTAAAATCTCAGTCAGAAATTCCCTAAAATCTCCCCAAGAACCACCTCACTTACCACCCACAAACCATGGTAACAAGTAGTGCCTGGACCCAGCGCCCCTTTTGAGGTTAATATCATTGCACCCTGGTTGGGAGTGTCGTCCGTTCATCCATGCATCTTCCTTTAGTTTAGGCTGACAACCACGCCCTGGTTCGCTTGCTCCTTTAGCTCCTGGACCACAAACTCGCGGAATTCCTGGTAGGCCACATCGATGTCCACATTATTGATGATCTTGTGGAAGTTGCCCGCCGTTAGCCCATAGTCCAGCTCCACCTGGGCGGCGTTCAAACGCTTTTGCAGACTCTCCTCTGTCTCAGAACCACGTAGTCGCAGTCGGCGCTCCAACTCCTCGATGCTGGGTGGATTGTTGAAGATGAGAATGGGATTGAGATCCGTTCGCCGGATTTGCTCTACGCCCTTTTGTTCAATGTCCAGGATGCAGACCCTGCCCTGGGCCTGAATTTCCCTTACGGCCGCCTTGCTGGTTCCATACAGATTCCCCGAGAACTCGGCGGTCTCGATGAACTCGTTGCCGGCGATGGCAGCCTCCATTTCCGGGCGCTCCACGAAGTAGTAGTGGACGGCATGCTGCTCGCCTTCGCGCGGTTTCCGCGTGGTGTGCGAGATGCTAAAGCCGAAGGTATTGGGGAAATCGGCGAAGAGGCGCTTCAGGAGCGTGCTTTTCCCAGACCCGGAGGGGCCGCAGAGGACGAGGGGGCGTGGTCCCGGGGCGGACATCTTCTTGCTCGTCAAGGTCGCTGCGGCGTTGCTGCTGCTGCTGAGCGCGCGGTTTACAATGAACAGAAAGCTTATCATCGCGTGGCCTTATATTTGTCGCCGATACCAATACAAGAATAATTGCTAAAAAAAGCTGGTTTTATTTTTGTTTTTTTGTTGCTAGTTTTAGAGTTGTTGTAAAAGTGTTGAAAAGCGATGCATCGATGTTTGACGAAACATCGGTTGAATATTGCCTTAACCCTAGACGGGTATCGTTCATTTTCACCCGCTTGTGGGTAAACACTCGTCGAATAGACGAACACAGACTTTGCACTTCTATAACTTTACCACGAACAAATTTTTTCTTTTGAAGTAAAATGTTATATAAATTTTGAAGTTTTCTTAAAAGTATAATTAAAAAACAACAAAAATTTTTTAAAAATTATATTATTATTTTCTATTGACATAAAACTACCATCGATACGATATTTCTTCCGACAACTCTAGTTATTTCTTTCGGCTGCCAGGTGGTCACTCTGAAAACAAAGCGCAAGCAGTGGAAAGTGAATGATAAAGCAGTTCACCCAGTGTTGGGAAATCTCTCCACCCCGCTCCAGTGCTGTACACCGTTGCATTTGCGCGCCATTGACACAAATTCGAAACGAAACTGGGACACCAGGCTAAGGTTAATGCATTCAAAAGACAAACAACGCACATCAACAGGAAACTAAAACTCCTGCTCTAAGTCAACTATCCAGGGGCGTGGTCAATAAGGGGGCGTGCATGGCTAATGCTTGCGCTGTCTGGCGGGTAAAAGGCCACGGGCACTGAAATTCCGGGCACAGTCTCCACCGGAATGGCCAACTACTATCGCCGCAAGAAGCCCGACGCGGTTTTCCTCAACGCCAAGCCCCTGAATAGCGCCAATGCCCAGGCCTATTTATATGGAGTGCGTAAGTACTCGATTGGTTTGGCCGAGCGCCTGGATGCGGACTACGAGGCGCCACCAATGGACAGGAAGAAGACCTCGGATAGCACCGCCTCGAATAATCCAGAATTTACGCCGGTGAGTTTACAGTGTATTTTGCTGAGGACGTTCGTTTAAGGATTTGGGAATAGAGTGTGTTTTACAGGAACATTTCGCCGGTCAATTGGTTCCTACGGATTATTGGTGTCTTGCCCATCGTTCGACGTGGCCCCGCCCGGGCGAAATTCGAGATGAATTCCGCGCCATTTATTTACTCCGTGGTTTTCTTTATGCTCCTGGCGGTGAGTTGGCAAGGAAAATCTATAAAGTTCAGGAAGTTATATAACCCTTACTTTTTTTGCTAGTGCTATGTGGGCTATGTGGCCAACAATCGCATTCATGTTGTTCGCTCTCTAAGTGGACCCTTCGAGGAGGCGGTGATTGCTTACCTGTTCCTGGTCAACATCCTGCCCATTTTGATCATACCTATCCTGTGGTGGGAGGCCAGGAAAATAGCCCGTCTCTTCAACGATTGGGATGACTTTGAGGTGCTCTACTACCAGATTTCTGGCCATAGCTTGCCCCTAAATCTGCGACAGAAGGCCTTGTATATCGCTGTGGTGCTGCCCATCCTTTCGGTCCTCTCAGTGGTCATAACACACATAACAATGTCGGATTTGAATATAAATCAGGTTGTTCCATATTGTATCCTGGACAACCTGACTGCGATGTTGGGCGCCTGGTGGTTCCTCATCTGCGAGGCCATGAGCAATACGGCTCACCTGCTGGCGGAGAGGTTCCAGAAAGCCCTGAAACACATCGGACCCGCTGCCATGGTGGCGGACTATCGGGTTTTGTGGCTCCGGCTGAGCAAGTTGACCCGGGACACGGGCAATGCCATGTGCTATACCTTCGTTTTTATGAGCCTTTATCTCTTCTTCATCATCACTCTTTCGATTTATGGTTTGATGTCGCAGCTCTCGGAGGGATTTGGCATCAAGGATATAGGACTAACCATTACGGCTCTGTGGAACATTGGACTGCTTTTCTACATCTGCGATGAGGCCCACTACGCCTCGGTGAATGTGCGAACTAATTTCCAGAAGAAACTTTTAATGGTGGAGCTGAACTGGATGAATTCGGATGCCCAGACGGAGATCAACATGTTCCTTAGGGCCACCGAAATGAATCCCTCGACCATCAACTGTGGCGGTTTCTTTGATGTGAACAGGAGTTTATTCAAGGGTCTGATCACCACAATGGTCACCTATTTGGTGGTGCTGTTGCAGTTCCAGATAAGTATTCCCACCGACAAGGGCGATTCAGAGGGCAGCACCAACATTACGGTGGTGGATTTGCTGATGGACAGCTTGGACAATGACATGACTCTGATGACCACTGAAAGAAGTTCAACAAGGAGTACTATTACCACAACGGCGCCAGCAATTAACAAGCTGAAGGGCAGGAAGGGTTGAGAAGAAATACTTATAAAATATAGAAACCAAATATTAAGCAAGCAAAACATGTGTTAAACAAAATATACAAAATATATACATACCTGTAGTTGCGGCCAAACATAATAAAAGCACTTAAAACTTGTTACTAGATTTTGAATACATATAAGATTTATAGGTGTGTTTAAATACTTTTCTTGGGTTTTTTATAATAGTTTAAAAAGAAATAAGTCAATTTAATTAATATGTTCAAATAATAAAGAATTATTCAATGACAAAAAATTAATTTTTAGAAGCAAGTCATTTTTAAAAAAGAAATATTTTTATTTTATTTTTTAAATTATTTTACCCTTTAAAACAATACCCATGACTAATAATAATCACTTCATTATATATTTCATATTTGCACTTTTATGTGATATTTATTTTTATTTCCTTTTTTGTTTTGTGCCTAAGATATTGCAATTTAGGGGAATTTAAGGCCAATAGTAGTTTTAACAAATCATTTCGTTGCTAATTAATTTAAATTTTAAATAATTTCGAAGTTTGACAAACTCGGCAATAAAAAACAAACTTAAACTTCCGCTGTGGTAGGTCAGCTGTTAGAGCCTCCAACTGCTACTCAGAAGTCCAGGGTTCGAGTCCTGCCAGTGGCATATTTATAACATCGTTTTTTTCTATATTTTTACCCTTGTAAAACTATTTTTCTTCGTTGCTAATTTTATATTCAAGTGCAGAAGTGAATAATGCGGCTTACCGACTTTAATAGATAGTTCTACACAAAAATAGTTGCATTTTATATTGCCGGCAAACGATCCCACAAGCTTCCCTTTGATCCCAGGCACTGCCTGGGAGGGGCTATAGACGAGTTATTTATCTGTTTAATTTGGTAATATGCCCCGCAATCCATATCCATTGGCTATCTAAAATAGTATCTCTGCTATATCCATATCACACTCGGTTTTGCCAAAACAGAAACTGTAGGGCAAATTGCAATCAAGACACCTGATGGGGAAGTTCCAAACAAAACTCGATATTTTCCTGGAATCAAGTGACTTAGCACTGTCCATCTGGAGACTCTGTTAGGATGTGCTTGTAGCCATTGCTGCCCAGATACATGTGCTCGCGTTGGAAATGATAGGGTATCTGAAAGATACATAGATATATGAGATATTTGCGATACCTAAATGTAGTTTCCAACTTACAGCTCCTGGCGCTGGACAGGGTATAGCCACGGTGGCTATCTCCCGGAGTTTGTTCATGGTCCGCAGGCTCTGGTAGAAGCTATGCATCACATACCACTTGCAGTAATCCATGCAGATCATTCCGTAGCATATAATGACTGAAAAATCAAAAGGATTACCTAATATAATAATCTAATAGTTAATTAATTTGATCCACTCACAGTAGGGCACTTGTCCGCCCAGAAACTGCACCACCTTGGTGTCCCTCAGCATGAACACCAGTGCGCCCAGAGCAATCATCAGAAGGAACTCCACAATCAGCCAGGGTATGATCAAGCCAGGACGATTCTTGTAGACCCCAAAGAACAGGGATATGGCACTCAGGGCATAGGTTCCTGCGATACCTGTCATTACATAGAGCACATTCTCAGTGGCCGCTGCCAGTTGAGCTGCTGTCTGCAGACGCAGATCGTTGTGGAATGGCGACATGTTGTAGAAACCATTGTCCTTTTGGTCCAGGATATCCAGCTCCAGGACATGGCACATCTGCTCGGCATGGGCCAGGCCCAGAAGCACCAGAAAGAGGGCACAATGGGAGATTAACTGAGGGAGAAGAAGGGTGAGGAAATGTATTAGAACCTTTATAATATTAAGATTTAATTTATAGTATAGAATATATTTTAAAGTATTTGAATGTAATTTGGGTAGAAAATATAATCATAATGAAATACATTTTTATGGAAGCGCAAACCAGAACAACCTCCACAACGATCTCCCAAAGCTGCTACCCCTTGCTTTACTTGCGATAACCGGCAACGTGACACATAATTCCCAACCAGTTCTAGCTGCGAGGGCCATGACTTCGTCTATAGTAACCATCGACGCCTTAAAAGGGCGCTCGTCCTGGCACGTTCCCGATCGCGGAGCTAAGTGCAGACGCATTGCGCCGCAGGAGCGTCTCCTTCGCCGCCCGCCCTTACCAGGTGGGTGGCGGGGGCGTGCGTTCCATTGCCGCCTTCGATGGCTCCTTGCGCGCCCAGTGGGGTATGGCTTTGCATATCCAGTGCGTAATTTTTGTCTTGGGGCAGGCGGCTGCACCTCGAATGGGTCCGCCTGGATTGCTCGGGGATTCGCAGTCCCCCTGCGTGCCAGTGGTCCTGTGCGCCGCGCCCCGCCTTATAAATCCATCGGAATATCCTTATATAAGGGATAGTTTCTAGTGTTATATTTATATGTTTAGAGGGAAATAGGAAAGGGTCCACTGAAAGAATTTGTTATTTATCAATTTTCACACCTTTTTTAGGTTCCCAATTTAACTATAATTTACATATCTTAAAACCTTGTTTTCCTCACGACAAACACAGTTTTTCCTACATTTTCACACTCACCAACTGATAGATGCTGGTCAGCAGCGCCGTGGTCCTTAGATTCCTGGGTGATACCGGAGCCATCAGCATTTCCCAGGTGCGACGGCAGCAGCATTTCCATTTGCAACCAGCGGCGGACGCCGCACTCACCGACGGCAGCAGCATTTTACACGGAGTTTTCTCTGATTTTTCTCCAATCAATTTATGGATTTTTCCCGCTTTCGCCGCAGCTAATCAGTTGAAGAATGCGTCGCAACTGTTTCCGCGGCTGTTTCGTCATGCAATTGGATCGAAAATATAACCAAGGGTGGGGTTTGCTGGCGGTGACCCCGTCAGGGGGGGTGGGGCTAGGTGTGTTTTGGCACCCACGCAAAACAAACTTTCCGGGAGCTTTGGCCTGTGGTTTGGGCCAAACTGCACTGGCGAACTAACCGAAAAAATGTGAGAACAGAAGGACAAGGTCTCTCAAATGTTTTGACTCGCTAAAGAGCTTTTTTCGAGAGTGTTTTGTGCGGATTAGGGGAAGGATATCTTAGCTATGAGATGGAATATGTTTATACTTCATTTAAAAATAATATAAACTAGCTATACATTTAATTTGCTAACTTAAACAACTTTTATAATTTACGTCTAGCTTAAACCATTGGTAATCAGAAAATGATATTGATTGGCTTCAAAAATTAAGCTCTAAAATGCTTTTGAATATGTTTTTTAATACTTAAAATTGGTTTACACTGAAGGGTATACACTTAAGTACAATATTTAACCATAAAATATATTTTTTGTTTTAAAATCTAAGCCGTAAACATGCCTTTGAATATATTCCTTTTATACTTCAAAATTGGTTTTCACTAAAGGGTATATAATTCTTCGTTTTGAGATGTTTCTATCAAACTTAGTAAACTTTTTGTTGGGGGTTGTTTCCCCCTTGAAACCGCGCTGATGTTTATCGCCCTCAAAGCCAGCAAAGCTTTTTGCATTTCAAAGCTTCCGCCAGAGTTGCCACTCATTCGCAAGCAATTAAAGTTGGCTTCGGGACTTCCCCTTTCACCCTACTCCCTCACGATGACCGACCTCCATCCGTTGGTATGATAAATTTTTGCATTTTAAAAGTCAATTTACACTGGAACTATAAAAATGTAACATAAATTTTGCCAAAGCAGGCCATAAAACTCCGGCAGTCGGCGCGGAAAGAGAATCAAAGTCGTGTCTTTGCCACTGGGCAACCGGCAGAACCAAGGAACCACCTCATCATCATCATCATTAATGATCATTTTGCACTCGGAAAATAAAATAAAATATATGAATTAAACATTATTTTAAAGGAAAAATAATAAAAGTCAAGATTGAATTCAAAAGAAGCTTTTGGCACTTCGTGTAAGCGGGGTTTAAAATGTGTTAAACTATGTTTAACATTCATAAATGATCCCTAATTCTTTCTTCTATTTTATATATTTTTTTCCAGTGCCTGCAAGCCAGCCTTATGGCGCTCCCTCTCCGAGCTGGCAGCTACTTGTGGACCTAATTGATTGTTTTTCTACGAGCTTGGAGCTGGAAGCTCGGAGCTGGCGACTTCTGGCGAGGATCTGGCTTGGCCCTGGCTCTGGCAGAGCCGGGATCATCTCGCCTCACAATGTTGGGGCCCATTCCGACGAGATGATGAAGACCTCAGGGGCAATATGTGGCCAAGTGCGCCGTTGTTAGCGGCTTGTTATCATTGGGCGTGTTTTATTAACTTTTAAGCTGCCATACACGCGAGGGGCCATAAAAAGTGCAACTGCCCAGGCAACGCAACTGAAAACTGCAAAAGTCAATTAAAAATTTTTTACATTTGTTTGCACACAGAACGGAACGGAACGCGATTTCGGTTTCTGTTTCTTGTTTCTTGTTTCCATCCTGGCGCGATAATCATAACTGCAAAAAAGTAAGAAAACTACGCGCAGGCGTCGCCCGTCAATAATTTATGGCCCCAAAAGGATGGGTCCTACCGGGGGTTAAGTGTGTCCAGGGGGTACAGGTGAGCTGCCGGGGCACAGGTGAGCCGGGTAGCCGGCAGGCTGGTGTATTGAAATATCATCTCGCAACCATTTGCCGTTCAATTTGCGTTCGCAACGCTCTTTTGATTGGTTTTTCCAGCCCATCGCCCTCCATCCTCCGGCGGTGATCCTCGCGATTCCACTACAAATTGATTGCCTTAAAGTAACTTGTAAAATGCATCTAAGAGATGCACCAGAAGAAATCGGGGTCCTTGAGGTTCCTATATGACTTTTAATTTGGGAAAAGGTATCAGTAACAATCGTTCTTAGTTAGAAAAATTGTAATCTTTGAAATTAACAGATTATTATAAAAATTTGCATTTAATCTTTCCAATTTCTGTATTTTTTTATGAACAGAAAGAGTGTATAACAATTTCTTAAGAATTAAAAGAAATAAGGGAACTTTTATTTATTTAATCATATTAATTTGTTAATATAAAATATCTGTGGAGCACTTAAAAAATTTAAAATTTTAAAGGGTTTAAAAGGGGTTAACTAAAATCAGCGAAAAATACCCTTATGTCAATAATTACTATTATTCGCGTTTTAAGAAAGTTTCAGCTTATAATCATTTTATCATGTATATTAGCTAATATGTATAATAATATAAATACCTGTTAGCAATTCAAAAATATTTTTAAATAGTTAAAAAATAAGAATTTTTTCTAAAACACAATACTTGCCGGAACTCGGAATACTTTTTAACTCAAATAAAACTACCTACTACTACTACATCATCTTATAAACATACTAAATTTTACCTTCCAAATTAGTTTTATTTTTAAAAACACCAATACTTTGCCCCCAGTGTAGACTACCCTTGGTGTTGTTGTGGTGCTCCTGCCGCTTCCTGGGCTCCTCTTTCAGCAAAAAACAGAAGCAACATTACAAATGTGTGGCGTTATTGCCACGGGGGAGGAGTCTGGAGTCAGGAGTCAGGAGCATCGACTTCTTTTTGATTAAAAAGAGGAAAAAGGCCAGAGGAGTGGGAGCTGAAATAGGAGTTGCATTCGGACGTCGAGGTGGACTTCGTGATGGAAGGTGGGGGTTGGGGGTTGGAGAGCAGACTGTTGGACTGACCAAAAGCAATCGACGTTGTTAACAAGCATTTCAGCGCATGACAATTGGCATGCACACCTCCGGGCCATTAATATGCAACCGATGCTGACACATTTGGAGCTCAACTCAGTTGCAACTATCCCACAAGGCAATGGGGCTTTCGTTCGGTTATTTAATCACAGAAAATCCAACGAACATAAATAACATTTCCCCAACTTATTTGCACAATTTGTTTGCCTGTTTTGACAGTCTCAGGTTTGCAGGCATATTTTCGCTGACTTCGCTTAGGAAATATGATATGAAAGTTGCAGAGGAGGTTTCCAAGGAGATTGCATTGCGCCAGTTGATCTTAGGGATATAGAAGGCAATTGCAATGACATTCAATGGGCTTCTGAAAGTAATTAAAGCAAAGGAACACGATTAATAAGGAGGGGGAATTAATTGCTGGAGTTTGTAGGTATTAAAAATAATTAATTGGAGTACAGATTATGCTAGTGATATGTTCACTAAGGCTTAATCCCTTAAGTCTCTTTAAAAATATTGAAAATTCCCCATTATTCACTAGGTATATTTTAAACAAGATAATTTGTACAAGTGATTTTTCATTAGTTTTTAAATTATTCAATAAATCTTTTGATATCCTAAGAGTATCTTTAAATGTATCCTGTAAACTTCATATTTTCTGCTTCATATCCTTGTGAATCCTTGACATCCTTCCCCTCCTATCAGTTTCATAATTTCGCTTAGCATTTCGCACCTCTGACTGAATTCTATCTACAATCCAAGCATTGTCACGTTTCAGGATTCGCATTTTGACGGCAAATATCAATTGTAGCACATATTTGCATAGGCCAAACATGAAAAAGGGGGCTGGGATCTTCTCCAAAATTATCAAAGGGGGAGCTGGCAATGTATTGTCATCTCAACGTTTTTGGGGATACATTTGCACATGACTGACTTTTGTCGCGGAATTTTGCGGTGTCGCTGGGATGAAGATGTTGCCTGTCTGTTGCTGAATTCAGAGATGCATATATTTTGTATTAAAAATAAGTAAGATAAAGGATTTATTATTAAGAAATGGAAATGTTTTAGAAAAATGTAAGAAAAGTATCTAAGAACAATTATAAATTAGTAAAAAAAATTAATTAAAATTTGGAATGGTTTATTGGGTGAGTTTTTATGAGGTTATTAGGCTAATAAATTAAAATTACCAAAAAATTACCCTGCTAAGGTAGGTTCCTATAAAAGCATAGCATACTTTTTGGGGATTTTGGAAAAAGACTAAAATCTCCTTATAGTAGGTATCTATTATTTATTTTAGATTTTTTAAACCATTTTTTGTCAACAATTTAAATATAAAACCGTATACATTGGATAGAAATATTTTTAGATTTTATTCCTTGTAGAAATTTTAATATATTTTCAAAATTATTGTAAAATTATGTTATTTAATTAAACGTCGTATCTAAATTTGTTTTAGATTTCCTAATCAATTATTTGTTACCAATTTTAACATAAAAAACTAGACAAACAGTACCGAAATATTAGGCGATTTTATTTTTATTTAATTTTAAATAATTATAAAATTGAGGTGTTTAGTTTAAATTCAAATTCAAATACCTAAGCTCTCTAGTAAGAGGGACATATTGCCAGCACTGACATTGCACCCTCCTGTGGCAACAACATCGAACCCCGCAGCAACATCAAACATCAGTTGCTGCAACGGCAAACAAACGAGTGAGAAAGCCCTCACCCACTCACTCGAATCTCAAGGGTGTGTTCAATTGTGTCAATTTAACGCCTTTTATGGCACACCAACCGCCGACCAACCGCCACCTCCCCCTGGCCCACCACTTTCCACCTCCCCCTTAGCCCAATTTCCACCCGCCCCTCAGCCCACTTTCCACCCCACGTTAAAACCCCGCTTCTGAATGAGTTGCTGCTGGCACTGCACGTTGGGCATATTAATTATTGCCCGGCCAACGGATGATTCAAATAGATCGCTGCTAGCTGCTAGCTGCTTGCTGCAACTGTTGTTTAACCCACTCGACGGCACAAGTGTTAATTATCCCCCCATCTGGGGTATCGGGTACATTGAGTACGTACTCGTACTCGTCCTCGTGTATTTGCAAAATGCATGCTCGCTTTACGCCGTCCAAACACGATTATTAGTAGTTGCCTGTCTAAATATTGGAAATTGACAATGTGCAGCAGCAGCAGGAGCAGGCGATGCTGCTTAAATGGTTTATAGATGGCATCCGAAAGGATGGATTGCTCACATCAAGGATGCAGAGCAAATAGCCGGGTTTGCTGGCAAGGAAGAAGGAAGCTTCTCGGTTGCAGTTGT
Organism: Drosophila nikananu; assembly: GCA_008042635.1. Taxonomy (NCBI): domain Eukaryota; kingdom Metazoa; phylum Arthropoda; class Insecta; order Diptera; family Drosophilidae; genus Drosophila; species Drosophila nikananu. The sequence continues at coordinate 43,900 of VNJV01013573.1, read as the reverse complement.
GGGCGGGGTTTGTTAACGGGATTCGTAATTAAATTGGTAGTTGCACAAAGACCTTAGTTTTGACTCAAATATGATTTAGGAATCTGCCTTCGAATAAACCTACTCTTGTGAGATAATTTACAAGCAAAAGGGAATTAGAAAAGGAATATATATCATTAAAATAATAGTATTGTTCGAAATATCTTATGTCGTTTAGTATTATTTTTTTTGTGAGGTATAAAATGTATAACTGGTATAAATCTAATTTTGTATAACCTTTAGATTAACTAGCTTCAGAACCAAATAGTTGTATGTTTTAAGATTATGTTAGTTTACAATAAATTTAGATAAATCCTTAAACTTTAAAACAAAGAATGATTGCAAATTTAGTAACGTATTTTAAACAAACTACTTTATATACTTTACTCCTTAAACTTTAAAACAAAGAATGATTACAAATTTAGTAAAGTATTTTAAACAAACTAAAATATTTTATATACTTATTACTTACTTATTAAATAATCTACTAAATAAAAGGGTTATTGTTTATATTTATCAGAAATGTATATAACTAGACCCTCTGGCCAAATATAATAAGAGTGATAAATTATGCCTACATTGTTGTGAATTCTCAAAGGATATATATACATATATGGGAAAGGGTTAATCAGAATATGTAGTTTTTATATTCCCAAAGGCTAATATTTATTTGATTCCCTCTATTTGCTGATTTCTTACCCAAAATTCGACAATATTTCCACATAACCCAAGCTGCCCAGTGGCTATGCATGTAATCAAAGATATCCCAAGTCCCAGCAAATCCTGTAAATTATACAATTCATAGGCTTAAAGCATGGGGAAAAGGAGCAGCGGCAGTTGCGCTTCCCCAGCAAATATCCTTGATATCATTTAGTCAACTGGAAAAAATTCAATCAGCATACTTGGCAAATATTCAACAACGCTCTGGCGCTGCTCCTGCCTCTGAATCTGCCTGTGGGGATGGGGATAAGGATGAGGAGGAGGAGGAGGCTGTAGATGTGGATGTGGATGTCGATGACGATTGTTTGACATCCCACAGGGGGTGGTACACAGTACAGCGGGTGGGGGGCTGCATAAATCAACAGCAAATAAATGCTGATACGCTGAAAGTTCGTCTTGGGATGCTTTCGGCTGAAACAAAAAAACACTCGAAGCGGAAACGAAGAAAAAAAGCACAAAAAGAGGAGAAAAATTCGCATTCGATAATTGAATTTTCCGTGGCGTGGAGAATAGGAATAGGGAAAAATGTCCAAAAGAAAAGCACCAGAGGGGGCGTGGTGGTGGTTGTGTTGCGAAGGACCCAGCAGCAGCGTGTCCAGCGATGCATGCGTCGCACGTAGCCCCGAGGAGCAGCCAGCAAAGGGATGCAGGACTCAAAGGAGCAGCAGCAGCCGCAGGATGGGGAGCTTGGAGCTGGGAGCCTGGAACTGGTAGCTCCAAGCTGCTCCCATATTATGTGCACAATAAATAGACGTGATCAGCATGAACAAGGTGAGAGAGCAGCTCGCTGTCGTTGGCGCTGTCCTTCTCATCCTTGTCCTCGTCCTCGTCCTCGTTCTGCTTTTTCCTCCTTTTCCTAGGGAGCAGTCCTTGCGCTTGGCTGAGCGGCCACATCGCTGGCTGCATGCTGACAAGAGTAAAACACCAAACAAAAATTGCTTTAAAAAAATTTTTAAATTAGGGAACCAAATTACAAGTCCTTTTAAATTATATTAAATATTATACAGGACATTTCTAAAAAGGTATAAATAATACAAGAAATATACAAATTCATACACTTTTTAAAATGTTTTCTAAAATTTTTAAACCATTTCTTATGAGCATTTAAAGCCTTTGCTTTTTTGCCAAGTGCAGGGACTTGGAGCTCCAAAATCCCCGAGTGGAAAGCACTGGCAGGACGAGGATTTTTGCGACTGAAGGAGCCCCGGCAAAGGAAGCACTTGAGAGGATGTTGACTGAGTTTTTCCTTAGCTTCTTCTTTTTGCCGACAGTTTCCGGCTTTTGTTGCACGAAAAGTGCTCGACGGGGTCTTTTGTGTGCGTCTCCCTGTGTGTGGCTGTGTGTCTGTGTGAGGCCTCCGAGGGGTTGGCTAAGTATGCCACCCCCAACCCCCAAAAAGATGTTGAAACTTCCGAAAAACAAGGCGCCGCTAAACTTTTTTTATGCTAACTTACTTTGTAGTTTCTTCTTATTTGCAACTTTGATTTTTGTTTATTTTCGCTGGCAAGGAGCCACCCCCGCAGGACGAGCGAACAAAGAAAAAAGGAAGCCAGCTCCAAGGGTGGCTTGGGATACGCAACCCCCAAGAAAGGGAGGGTCTGTGGAGCAGCGAGAGAGAGATAGAGAGACGGCTGAAAAATGGCGACAAGCAGGCAGCTTCAAGTAGCAGGAAAATTTCTTGACACGGAAAATTTCCTTGGACTTTGTTTTTCATAGCCTTTTTTTGCCTGCCCCAGCTTCTGCTCCTTTTCTTGTCATTTTCTGTCTTCCCTCTTTCGTTCACTTTAAAATGCGCCATTTTCTTGTTTGCTGACCCAGGCCTAACCATCGCCGTCACCCTCGGTCTCCCCCCCGATATTCCAAGCGGAAGTTTTATGAATTTTCTACAAAGCAACCAAGTTTTTTCCCCTTGCCTTTCGCCTGCTTCTCTGTCATTTTTCTTTGCAGCAAAATTTCTATCTTGCTGTGGAATCACTGCAGTGTGAATAATGACAAAGAGCCGAGGAAATTGTTGCTGCTGCTGCGTCAGGAAATATTCATAAAAAAGAGGAATAATCATCAAGAAAAGTCGGTTTCCAAAAGAACTTCATGGTTCGCCCCATGCGGGTTTCGTTACAACATTTCAAACATTTCACTTCAGTTTTTTGGGACAATTAAAATTTAGTGAAAAATGTAAGGGTGTCTCAGCCCTTTTTTTTATTCTCCTGTTTGGTGGAAATTAACATCACCTAATGAAGTTATTAGGGGCGTCAATGAAGGTCAACGAATTGACATTTAATTAAGTGCGAGCAGCCCGCACTCAGAAATGATCTTTTAATTGTGGAGCACCTAATTTCGGCTTCAATCATCATTTTCTTTCTAGAGTTTTATATTTGAGAGTTGTGTTTTTTGAGGACTGTCAATTGACGGACCGTAAAGCGGAACGTGTTTCCATGTGTCATTAGGGGAGTGACATTTGTTTTTGGGAGTCAGAACAAGTCATTAAAAGGGGGAACTAATGCCTGATATTAGGCCTTAAATTAGCAGAGATCATGAGTTATATAATAGTTTAATATTATTAATAAGTGTAACAACAGTAACTTCCATAAATCTGAATTAAGAAATTAAGCTAGAATTTGTCTAGTGCTTAAGACAACATATTAAATTCATTTCTCCGGAATTAATAAACTTGCAGAATAATACATTTAAGCTAGAGGTTTAACCCCTAGGCAAATATTTATTAAAATATTAAATCATAGCTTAAGTTGAGCTTTAAGTTTCTACTTTTCTCTATTTATAAATATTTTTATTTATTTGGCTGCCTTTCTCAGGCGAATTAGCATAAATTATGCACGCCCACTTGCGAATGCAGTTCGTGCGTGTGACCTCCTCCACACCCCCTTTTCATGACGCCCTTGCACGTGCCATTTTCCATTTTCCCCAGGCAGGTGAGGCGACGCACAATTAAGCGTCAAGTGGCAGGACCAAGGGATGCCACTGCCACCTCCCCCCCCAGGAGGGGGTCGGTTCTCAAGGACTCCCCGCGTAGTTTATTGAATTTTCATATTTTGTGCCGGCGACTCGCTCAACTATGTAAAGTGAATTTGGTAAACGAATTAGGCATCTCGCTGGCTCGAAACTTTGGCCAAACAAACAACTCGGCAGTAGGGCTTGAAAAAAAAGGCTATACAAAAATATATATGTAGCCACGCCCCCAGCACTAGCAGCCGCCTTCAGCTCAGCGGGAGTTCTTTGCTTTGAGAAAAGTACAAAAAGAGGAAACTACACGTAGAAATATATATAAAATAAGGGTTTTTTGGTATGTTACATTTTATTTTAATTCCAGGAATTGTTATATATAAAAGATAAAGGAGTTTTACTTAATGAATAATTAAATTATTATATTGAATACATTATACATATAGCTTATAAATAATTTTTTTTTTTTTTCTATAGGTTTGCCCCGAAGCATAATAACTTGATTACATATATAAATAACCTTAATAATTTAACACTAAAACATAACCAAGTTTAACAAAATGAATTCCTAAAACTTTGAAATTTATAATTAATTTTTTAAATATTTAAAGGACCTGTTAATATATTTAAAATCCATTAAGTCAGAGTCAGAAATTTATTAGTATTTTATAGATTATTTTTCATATGTTTTCAAATATAATTCCCATAACAGACTCAAAATAAACTCATAATAAACTCTGCCAGCTTAGGTCTCTACTTTTCCTCAAGTGTAATATAATCGAATTTATTTGTCTGAGGGTTTTCTTTTGGCAAAAAGTTTTTCGCAAAGCTGGCAGCGGTTTTCAGTTTTGAGTTCATCTCCGGCACCATCCATCCCCCTGGAAACCTCAGCTCGACCGAGGAACTCAACCCCTAACCGCATTTGCACACGCTCGTCCACACACACGAGATTTGATTTTACTTTATTTTATTTCACTTTATTTTACTTTACTTGCCAGCGTTGCCGGCATTTTCGGGATCCTGCTCAGAAGCTGTGTAAAATTAGCAGCATAAGATTGGATTATAAATCCCAATGTGTGGCATGGATGGCGCAACTTGCCTTTTCCCCTTTTTCTGGTTTTTCGGTTATTCGGTTTCGACTCGGAAAGAGACACAGTCCTGGGCCCTGGCCCTGTGATTAAATATGTCGAAGCACGTGCCACGATTAGGCGAGCGGCGTTGCGTTGAAGCGTGAGCTAGGGGTTAAGGCTTGGGACTCGGACTGGGACTGGGAGGCGACACTTTTGTTGAATTGCTAATTTGCTTAAAGTCAGCCTTTCTTTCGCCTGAGTGACCAACGGACCGGAATTCCCCAGCAAATCCCGCTGAAAATGGGATTACTCTGAAGTGGCATTGGTTTTTCGGAGCTGCCAGGGAGACAGCGATTGACATGTTAACGGAAATAATGGTGGCATTATAGGGTTAGTCACACGATTTTATAGCTATTTCTTTAAAATAGAAAGATCTATAATAAGGTTATCAGCATCTTAACCCTCTTATAAGAATTTCCACAACATTTTTATGACATAAATATTATATTATAAATTTCTAAACTTTAGCTTTAATTTTAATACTCTAATATATTTCATATCCCCCAAACTTGCTTCTTGATAAGTACCTCTTGGCAGTTAAATATTTTTCATCATTTTCCTAGGACTCTCCTCCATCATCTTGGAAAACCGTTGACCCTGGCCATTCATCTCGCGGCTGGAAAAGACTTTTCCCAGCTGGCCAAGTCGGCAAACGAAACGCTCTCTAATTGGAACCCCATTGGCTCCTTGGGCTTCGTAATATAGTCGTCGTTCTATAAAGTATCCCCCCATCCCGGGGCCATAAAGTCAATTAATCGCCTAAAGTGCGGGATAATAATTCCGGGGGACTGGGAGAAACCAAACCGCGACAACCGCCAAAAAGCGGCTCAGCCCGGCACCTCGAGGGAGACGTCTCAACTATAAATTGCCCCGAATGGGTATGGAAAAGGTATATGCCACTCGGACCTGGGACTCTGACTGGGGAATGGAACCCTCCTTATGGATGGATGGATGGATGGTTGGTTGGGGGATTCTTGTTTGTGTGCCTCGCGCCTCGCGCCTTTTGCTGTTTGTTTTTGATGTTGATGAATGTCGGTGGCCGCAACTTTCCGCTGTTGTTTTAGTTGAACATACAAAAGGTTGTGCGTCGTGTGTGTATATATATGAACCTACATACATATATATATTTATTTTCTGACCATTTTCTCTCTGGTTCCCAGTTAATGTTTTCATTTTGTGGAGTGGCTTGGAGGGGGCTGGATTTGGGATTGGATTGCGTGCTGCTTGATGCATGTTCCCTCACATTTTACACATCCACTTAACCTCGTGATTGATATGTTGCAATAATTCTTATCAAACAATGACCACCGAAACCAGAGAAAAATCGACCACGGAGCACCTTTACCAAAAGTTGGTTGGGTTTGGGAAAGATGTTGGGAAATTAAAATTATTTTAGAAATATAAAAAAAAAACAAGTGAAAACTGTTAGTAAATTGCAATTGTAATATGCTAAAATATAATATACGTATTATATGTAAACATACATAAAAACAAAAAGAAGTCTAGTTCATGTTACTTAACATTTAAACAAGTTTAAAATGCTCTGCAAACTCTTTATTTATGTATATATACATATCTGTTTTTAAGCTCTCCTTTGAACTTAAACGTGTAGGTAATACCTTTTTTGTATGGACAATATTCTAAAATAATTAAATGCTCAGCTGGAGTAGAGCCAGAGAAAGTTGGTCTCTTATGTTAGGTAACTTTTTAAATGTAAAGACAAGAACATCCAGGGTCAAGTCGGGAATATTCGGAAAAGAATTAATTTTAAATCAAAAATCAGTCAGCTAGTTATGCTTAAGAAAATAGAGTCTATTATAAAACTTTTCAAATAAGTAAATTTCAGGTCTAAGCTTACCTGTGACAATAAAAGAAAAGTGAGCTTCACTTGAAAAATCACATAAACATCAAAGAACCTATCAGGACAATTGGAAACTATTGACCAAAATATTATAAGACCTTCAAGCAATTCAAATGTGTAGGTTTTTATTTTCAAATAAGTTAATTTCCAGATTAAAACATAAAACTTACCTGTTACAATACAAGAAATGTGTTCTTTACTTACAGAATCACATAAACATCAAGGTAACTTATCAGGAGACTTCGAAATTATTGACTAAAATATTATCAGACTTGTAAAGCGATTCAAATAATTATTTATTCTAAAATAAGTACATTTCAGGGTAAGCCTACATTTAACAATAAAAGAAATGCATGCTTTACTTTAAAAGATCATATAAACATTAAGGTAACTTATCAGAACACTTGAAAATATTGACTAAAATATTTAAATATAGATTTGATCGTCTGTATCATCCCCCCAAACCCCGAAATAAATAAAAGCGCTCACAGAGAAACTTGTGTATTGCCCAAAAATGTACACAATTCTCACTTTTGTAAACAATATTAAGAAATATTAATTTTCATTTATCATTTTGATTGAGCGATCAAATCAAAAGAGAATCGCTGCCATCTCCGGTTGTTTTCTCGTGTGATTTCTTTATTATGATAGCAGAGATTCTCTTTTAATGATCTTTGCGCCGTCTTGATTTATGGATCCCAAAAACAAAAACGGAGACCCAAGAAACCAAAAGGCAAAGCCACCGCAGACCCGAACGCTGCTTTGGCCACAAGGTGTCGAAACTGCAAGTTTTTCGGGGGAGGGGCTTTTGAAACATACAGACATACAGACATGTCTTTAGGCTTTTGGGAAAATGGGTGAATAGAACGCCAATCTAACGGGGTCCACTCTAATAGAGGGGACCTATAGAGGGCGTGGATCAGCGTGAAAATGTGTGTGAAAATGGGTAGATCATCAAAAGGTTCCCAGGCTTTATAAATACTATTTATGTTAAGCCATCAACCTGGGGGGGCAAAGATTAAAGGCATTTGTAAAGGTCGCTCTAAAATAAATAGTCTTGAAATTAATCTTAATTAAAAACAGCATTTCTATTCAGTTTGTTTTTTAATTATTCCCATAATTTGCTGTTTAAAGTAGCTTTAAGTTCGCAAAATTGTATAAAGTTGAGAGCAAACTTGTCTGTATAAAGCGGTTCTTTCAATAGAAGCGTGTCCTTTGAGACACAGCCCCGCCTGCGTCAAAAAATCCACCCACTTTCCCCCCTTCAAAATTCAACTCCTCCCTCGTCGAGTGCCTTCGACTCTCGACTTTTGTTCTTTTTTCCCCGGTTCAGCCAAGACTTAACTTAATTATACCCTGTAAATAGGCATTCGAGTTGTGCAATCCCTTTTGGCCTTTTGTGAATCGACGGTGGGAGGTGTAGTCCGAGGGGTGGGTACCCCTGATTTCCTGTCCCGGTTTCTACAGAGAAATAGAGAGAGATCCTTTTGTAAGCCGCTTAGATCCCGAAGGGTTCCGCTTCCTCAGCTACTGTGGCCGGTGTAAAATGTCCTGTATGCAAGCGTACAAATTAAAATTCGGTTTCTGCGGTTCTGCCACACTTGCATAACACCCAAACACCCAAACACCCTCCGTGCAAACACCACCGACGCGTCGGGCAAACAACCCGTGCCAGGAAGCATCCGATCCAGAACCAGAACCAGAGGCAGAACCACTCCTAAACCACACGGACACGCTCTCTATAATTTATTTTGACATGTTTGCCAACACATTTCAATTGATTTTATTCTTGCCGCGAGTCTAGCTCCCCGCCATAAAAATAAAATAAAGTGAAATCAGATGAAAAGTATCACAATTATTGAAATATGAGAACTTTTGACGGGAGACACTTGGAGAAAATCAGAGGGTCATAAGAGGTGATGGAAATGGAAACAATTCTTGTACATTGTGCCTTTTATTAGTTTTAAAATATTAAAAATAAGGATTTTATATTAACATCAGCCTGGAAATTTACATAAATATTTAGGAAAGGTTTTAATTGTATTTTCTAACATATTTTAAAGGTTTGAATTGTATTTTCTAACTTCTGTTTACTTATGTTTCCTAAGGACTTTTATATGTTTTCTGTATATTCTGAGGTACCTGAATTTATGAATTTAATTAAAGAATTAAATAAGTATTTTATTTTTTTCTATGGTCTTATCTTATGAATTTAAATAACGATTTAATGCATAAATTTAGGTAATTAAAATAAAGTATTACTATTATATTATAACAAAAACAAACTGTAAATCATCAAAAATGTACGTTTTTTTTTTGAGGTGTCTACATTTTTTACCAGTTTTCATATTTATATTTTAATCATATCGTCATATATTTTATTCATATTTAATGATATAAGACTCTTATTGTCAGTTTATTAATACGGATATCTTTACCTTTTTTAAATTATTTTTCTTTAAATTAAAAAACGTGTACGTTTTTTTTTGAGTGCATCCTATAGTAATAACAAGTTGCAGTTATCGCCTACAAATCACCCGAAAACCGCAGAGCAGACAGACTCCCTCGCTGGCAAATAGTTTTGCGGATTTGTAAATTAACAAATTGAATTAAACGCGCGACTGGACAGCAGCATCAGTGGAAGCCCTGGCAACCCTGGCAACTTCCATGGGCCTCCCCTCCCAAAGGGGGTTTTTAGTTTTATTTTCGACTGGGTTTACGCCTATTTGCATTTCGCGTGGTTTGCCCGGTTGGTTGGTTATTTGGTTGATTTTCTTTTTTATTCGGATATCTCGAAAATTATGAATAATTCCCTGGGTTTGTTGTTCGATGATATAATCGCGATGGTAATCGGTATTTGACATCATGTGGCAAATTGCCGCAATTGTTGTTAATGATTAGGCCGTGCAGAAATTGCAGAGATCAATGGCCTTTGATTGCGGTCATGTGGATATGTTTGAAGTTCTGCAGGTGGCTTTGGTACTATACACCGATTTTTAGGGGATTTAAAGAGTCCCTCATCCGCCACTTTAAAGCCGTGTAAATAACTTATCTTAAGTTGGAAGAGATTTTACTTTTTTTTTATGCTAGCAAAAGGGAAAATTTGATATTTGTGCATATTTTAAAGCAAACAATTTGCATGCAAATACGCATACAGGCGAAAAAAGTTTTCCTTCTGTGTTTGCCATATGGCATATGTGTGCTTTGGTTGTGTTTGTGTTTGTAATGCCTCCTCGGCCTGTGAAAATATTCGACATATTTTCCAACAACCAAGGCAAACATCAAAGGATGCTGGGGAAACGAATGGGAAATGCTCTGGGAAGCTTAAAAAGAGGGTAGGATATCTTAAGGATTGAAAGGATTAAATTAAGTTCTTTCAAAGTTACAAACTTTATATAAAAAGTTACAATCTGTTGTATAAACATAAATTTATTTGATTTTAATACCTCATAAGATGCATTAGTATAACTTCTATTTCTGTATTCAAATTATTACTTATATAATTATATTTTCCAAACTCTTACATCTTTGAGTCCCAGAAACATTGGTCATAAAACCAGAAAGTCGATAACCTTTAGTAAATTAAAGTCTTTTGAGATGCTTTTAGATCTTAGAGCTTCATAGTAGGATTTTTTAGGTACATATATTTTAGGTTATATTTAATAATAATCATATTTAAAGCACTTGATTTTATAATTTAATTTAATATAGCTCGTGCCTTATTTTCGAGTCCTTAAAAGAAAAGAAAAATAATTCCCTTTGGCAAAACATTGACTGTTCTATAAATTAATAAATAAATAAAAATACAAGATTATTAGATCTTAAATATATAATCAGCGACTACAAATATTAAATTTAAAAAAATACTTCATACATTGTACAAGTTATTGTTATAATTTAATTCATGAATCCTTCTTACCAAAAATAGAAACCATCCAGAAACCCAATGAATTTTGCTGGCACTTCCTCAAAAGTTTTCGGAAATACCTCTTACTCTCCCATCGGAGCCCTTCCATAGCAAGCAGCAAATATGCATTTTGTTGAATTTTCCATTTTCATTTCCATTTCCATTTCCATACCCCCAACTTTAGCCATTTCCATTTGGCCAACCATTTTCCGCATTTTTATGTTGTTTATTTTTGGTAGCTTTTTAAAAAACATCAGAACTTTTCATTTACATATTCGCTTTGTAAAGAGACACACACAGAGAGAGCGACAGGATGGAGGGAGCCGAGCTGGTGTCCTGCGTATCCTTCGGAGCGTTTGCTACATTTCGCCTGGTGCCGAAAATTTGCATAAAATGCAAATGATGCTGAGAGGGGGGCAAAGTCGTGGAGGAAGGATGAGCTACCTCGGTTACCGCTGTGGCTTTTTGTGGTCCTTTGCGATATCATATTTATTAAAAGGATTATTGGTGCTTCACTGGCATATCCTGTTAGCCAACGACGGGGTGGCCGCAAAAAATCACCCAGAAATGGAAATGGGAATGGGTCTCCATTTTCCCATTTATGCAAATGAACAACGGCTGCCTTTTGTTTCAGGCTTTTCCTCCCATCTCCTTCCCCATTCGAAAATATGCTGCTCTTCTTTATTTTTTTATTATTCATCGCCGGGCGCCGCCATATTTGATTTAAAAGTTGACGCCGCCGAATCTCTTCAAAAGCCTTGTAAAAAAATATAAAAGAAAATTATACAAATACAATTAAAATGGGCGAGTTTTTCGTTTACAACTTCGGGGGAATTTTCAGTGAATCTTCACCTGATTTCACACCTGGCACTTAGCACTTGGAGAGCCGAAAAGCCGGCGCTATCTTTGGACTTGGCGCTTTGTTATGATTGCACTCTATTTACTTGGATTTTCTCACCTCCGAACTCGGTTTACTTCTAATGAAGTCGAACATTTTCGGTTGCATTTTTATGGCCCAGCGAGCGCCTTCAATTGGCGGCTGTGATGGGAAATTCGAAGGATTTCTTGGGCTGAAAATGATGAGAACTAAGTTGGGTAAGGGTTTTATAAGGTTATAATTTGGCTCTTCAGCGGGTGATAATTGGAAGGGATTTCTCAAGAAGACTCGCTCTTTGCGGGTTTTTACATTTTTAAGGTCCTTAAGCACAATCAAAGGAGCGGTTTTTTAATTAAACATTAAAATAAAATCATTCTCTATAAATATGTGTATTTCGTTGACGAATTAAAAGCGTATTCTTATACAAAAATAAGTATATCTAAGGTCCTACAGAAATCCCAAGAGTTTTTGAAATCTTCAAAAGTAGTCTAAAATATTCAATGCAAATTTTGAGGTTCCGATTTCAGTGAAATTTTTTCTTTACAATGTTTATTTCTGTATGATATTTTGATAATATTCCATCTTATGCTTTTCTTTTGTCATTAATTAATGGCGTTAATATTTCTTTAAACCCAAGAAATGCAAAACATTTTCCAGCATCTCATTTTAGTTAAATTAACCTTCAATATAGTTCCAAAATAATTTAAAAAATTGACTAATTCAAACCATTTAAAATATTTAATTAAAAAAAGAAATCCCCAAAACATCCAACCTTAAAAGTGAAATCAAAATCTCTTTACTCTTTCAACTCCCGAAAGGCCTTTTCGAACATGCCTTAATTTAAGGTGCCCACATTTTAAAGGCCTCTCCCTTCCGCCTTTTAGTATGTCAATTCAAGAGTTCGTTTCGGCATGACATATTGCAGCAAGTGGAAATTTGCTCGATTCCAGCAACCACCCAGCCACTGGGCCCCAAGTCATCCCCGTTTTCGGAAAAGCCAGCCCCCTCGCACACAGATAGCACCCTTGGCCACACAGATGACACCCACATATGGCACTAACACCGCCAATTTGACGCCAAGTGACTGTCTGTGTGTGTGTTTACCCCTGCCACATTTTCCCCATTTTCCATACCAGGAAACCCCATTCCTCCCCCCTGCGTTGGTCATGCCCACTTGTCAGTCATTTTACGAAAATGTTAAAGTATCAAATTCATTGGAATTGCGTTGAGAATGTTTGACAGTTCATAAATGCCCGACGCTTGACTTGCATAAATATTTTGCAAGGCCTCTCGGAACGGAAAATGGCATGGAAAAGGAGGCCAGGGGGGCTGGCGACAGTGGGTGGAAAACTGTGTGGCATGTGTGTGGCACTGAGCACTTGAAAAAGTTTCCAAAATGCGAAAAGTCAAACAAACGTCCGCGCCTCCGCAGCTCTTGACAGTTCCTTTCCCCCCCTCAGTATTCAGTTTTCCGCTTTTCATCCGCTTTCCCCATCTCGCATTGCTGAGCATTTTCCCCCAGTTCATGGTTGCCATTTTGTTTCGAGATCCATAAAAAGTTTCCCCCGTTTTTTCTTTATTTTGTTTTTCCTCCCTCCTCCAATGTTTTTCTTTCATTTTTCAGCTTATTTTTTATTTATTTTGTTTGTTTTTCTATAGGTTTTTTCTCACTTTTTTGTGGGTTTGCGTCGGCGCAGTGTGAAAGTTGCTCGACCGAAAGAGCTCACTCAGCGCTCAGCGTGTGGTGGGCAATGCCACGGAGATGAGCACTCCACTCAAAAGGGGGCGTTGCCCAAAAATTCGGAGTGAAACACACACACATTTTGAGTGGGTGAGTTTCTCGGGGACAGGGTGTTTCTGCTTAATTCCGATTTTCAGCTGCTGCTGGCGGAAAAACAGCTGTTGGCCGGAGAAATATTGAGAGTTGCAGTTGAGTTATGTTTTGTCCGATGCCAGGAACCTTGTTACGGGCCTTTCAGGACCTCTCCTTAGTTGGCTTCGTGGAAATGTGAATGACAGGAGGCGTAGTCACCGCACGTTCCCTGTACGAGGGTGCGAGGGTGCGAGGCCTAGCGCCGGCAAAACAATTCCTGGTGCCTCAAATACGAAATTTATATAGGCTTATGTGGCTTTTAGAAATTTTTCTGGGTCACTTGGGTCTTGAAATTAAATATATTCATAAAATAGGGGTATTAGAAAATATATAATTGGAAGTTTTAAGGAGTTGTATTCACAGCTTAATACTTTTTTTTTATTTTTCTGACTAAAATAATAATAAATGAAATACAATAGGCAATATACAAAATGTTTAACTACTTTAAATTAAAGCCCAATTAATTATATTATTTTGCTTATTAAAATTAAAGTTAACTTAGTTTCTTCTTTTGGGAAATATTTAAATTGCACGCGCAGTTTGTTTATTCCACAATTATTTGAACGTAACTCTTTTAATTATATATTTCACATCAAGAAGTTTGTAAAACAAAACCTTTTAATACATTTATTATAAAGAATGGTTTATAATATACTCCTACTTTCATTACATTTAATTTGTACATTCATTTCATATATTTAATTTGTACTTTAACTCCCTCATACTTTTAAACTGTTTCCTTCTAATGCCTTTTACCTCCATCATAATCCCTCCTGAAGCTTAATCCTTCACCTGTTTCCACTCAAATACCTTTATACCAAAGCCCAATACCCGTTAGCTCTATCTTGAAAGCCCTTTTGAACATTCGCACTTCAGTTGGCTAAAAGTGTATAAAATGGGGCGGCAGGTAAAGGCGCCTAACAATTCACTTCCGCGTCTACAACCATTTCCGCTGCACTACTCAACAAAACAAAAGAAATGCCTAGAAAGGCGACATTAACAACAACAAAATGAGATCTCGAAAAAAGAAAGCATACGGAAGGCAAATAAATAATAACAAAAGCTGAAAAAGACGCAAAAGTACACAAAACAGCGAACAGGAAAAGGTGAAAAATGTAAGTTGAGGTGTCCGCATGCTAAAGTTTTCAGGTACACCAAGAAAATTAAGAAGTTTCTGATTTATATTTAAAGCAAAATATTAAACTTAAAAATGTAACTTTTTTTATATTAATAATAATAAAATATTGTAGATTTTAGACATGGAAAACTGTATGTTTTATAGTAAAAGTATGCAAGAAAGTTAAATATTGGGTGTAAATATTTATATATATAGAAACAATTTCTTAAGGTTAATATTCATTTTTTCCGACTGTTCTCCCTATTCACAAACTTATATATATATATATATATACCCCCTCAAGGTGCCCCCTTTTTGTATCCCCAATATTGATGGCTTCTGCACACGAAAAGGTGCAGAACGGCGGAGTATGACGCGATTAGAATCTGTAATTAGTTTTCGTGTATCTGCAATTGTTGTTGCTGTTTGTTTGTTTGTTTGCCGTTGGTTTTTTTGCTGTTTGGGTTTTTTCCTGGCTGGGAACTGCACTTGTTTGGCGGCTAAACTTAAAAAGGCGTTAAAACGAGCGCCGACGCTTCAGACACGCGATGTTCACTGTTCTTTTGGCTTCTTGGCTCTACAAAAAGAAGAAGAAAAAACTTGGGGGCGGTCTGGGGAAATCATCATGATGAATGGCATCCCAGATGCAACACCAGCAGGCTAAAAAAAAAAAAGAGGAAGCAACCTGTCATGAAAGCCAATTGCCGCTGTTTGCCCTCGGCTCTCTGAATGGTGCCACGAAAGGCTAACATAAAACCATAAAGGGCATGCAGGATGCTCTTAATATATGTTTTTATGGTAGTTAGAAGGTGAACAAATTTGTATTTAATCTGCTGATAAGGGGTTACTTACATACATATATCTGAAGATAGAAAACCTAATTTAATTGCATTCAGAGAACGGGTTTTTATGACGCATATTCTGTTTGCTATATATTCTGAATATTTGTAAAAATCGTAATTTAATTTAAAATATCAAACCAATAATTAGAAATGATAACTCATTTTTCTTAGTTCAAGTGCTTTTGATGTTTTTGAAGACTAAAATTTACCAGAGGCTTTACCTTATTGTGTAAATTATAATAAACATATTTTAGGTGCAAAAGATGTTTAGAATCATTTTAGAATCATTTTTATCTTTAACACCTGAGCAACTTATAGCTTGAGAAAATATGGTTTATATTATACAAATTCGGGGATTTTCCTCGATTTAAAGTATAGGGTTTTTGGTCATCGTTTAAATTATATCGATTTCGTATCATAATCGAATGTTTGCTGCTTGCCGTTTGGCGGCACCATCATCATGTCCGATATAACAACTACAAAAACACCGACACCACACACACACTCATGCGGCAGAAACAACAACAATAATCAACGCACAACAGCAGCAAACAACAACAACAAAAGCAATGGCAAACAGTAGTGGCAACAAACAGGCTCATTTGCATATTTACCAAACAAACACACACACACACGCACTCGAGTGTGCCAAAATATACGATATCGTGTGCTGATAATAAGTATCTGATAAGTAATGATATACAAACACAGATACAAAGATATAGATACAGATACAGGCGCTGCAAGTGTGCCTGCCGTGTGTGTGTGTGTGCGTGTGGCGATAAATGCATTCACAAAATGGCTGAACACCGCAACGCACACCCACACACACACCCGCAGAGAGAGAGAGTGACCGTTATGCAAAGTGCAATGGCTGCAGTTGTTGCACTTGCAGGCAGCGGAAGCTGCACTTGGAGAAAATTTATTATTATTTAAGAGTAACACACTTTTCTTAGCTGCCTTTAAAAGCGATATATTTCGAGATATTTTAATATATTTTAGAAAAAAAATAACACTAAAATTTTTAAAGTCATAAATGCCAGAGAACTTTACAATGAAAGCAGACTAGTTTTCCAATTTCCCTAATATTTATACCATTTGAAAAAGTTGTATGCTACCATAAGTTCTCTTATTTAATTTCTTAGACTTTGATTATCATCCAAAATATTTCCTGCCTTATAACAGCCCCATAAATATTTCCCTTTGAACATTGCTTTTGAAATTTATGCAGATTTAAAATCCTAGGTACAAATTTGATAATCCCATCAAATGAAATGTACTAGAATTAACTAAATTAAAGACTTTTAAAAAGTTTTATGCTACTATAAAGTCTGGTATTTAATATCTTAGAATTTGATTATCATTTATTATCAATATGATTCCTTGCCTTATTGCAGCCTTATAAATATTTCCTTTTCTTCAGTACTTCAGTATTTCAAAAAAATAAAATCTTAATTAAAATATATTTCATATATATCATTTTTTAAATTCCTAGCAAAATAAATATACTCGAATCACTAAATTAAAAGACTTGTAGCTGGCTTTGGTTCAAGACAAAAGTACCCCCATAATACCCATATTTTTTCACAAGTGCATTGCACCTTGCATTGGGTGTTGCTGCTTTCGCAAAACTCTCGTTTGAGTTTGGCTTTGTGGCGCATTTTTTGGCGTTACACAAAGTGAAACACACCCTGACATATAGTCAAAATCATGGACAGAAAACCAAAGTCAATGGCAGCAGCAACAGCAACAGCAATCCCACAGCACAAGCAACCGAATTGATTTAATCAATTTAAAAGTGCAGGATAAAGTGAAATTAAAGAGGTGGAAAGGGTGTAGATGATTGCTTAAATATTAGTTGGCTTGTCTTCACTTTTCTTGCATACAAAATATATATTAAAAATATCTATTAAAAACCTCTACACTCCAGCTCGCTTATAACCAAAAAAACCCCCATAACATTAATCACATTTTGAAACGAGAAACGTGCTACATAAAGCCTTAAATGAAACTGGCTTGACACTTTGCTCGCGTTTTATGGCCAGACTTGGGACAAAAAAAAATTATTTATTTATGTTTTTTTTTCTTTGGTCGCATAAATTTTGGATACGTCCCAAGCAGATCATAGATCGTGGTTCCGTATATAAAAAATAAAAACACTATACCTGCAGCACATTAAATAGCCATTAAATTGCGGGAAGCTCTTATTTTAATGGATCCACTGAAAACCAAAAACCGAAATATTTTAGTAATGCCCTCAAACTAGATTCTTGTTTATAGAAAATCAATTAAAAAACTATTCCATTCGACGGGGGCTAATTAAAAAATGAAATTCCAAAGAATAGAGTCATTTGATGGTAAATCTCTATCGGACAAATTATAAGGTTTATTGGCTTTAAGGTTTTATCTATTTTCAAGCATTTTAACTGTATTTTGAGTGGAAAAATTCAAAGGCGTCATAAAATTACATCATTACGAGTCTCGATCATGGGAGAGCTTGAAGTTCCCTTCCCCCAAAGGGAAATGCGTGAAATATTGTATTGTATTTTGGTTTATTTTGATTTTACTAGAGCAGGGACGGGGAAGGATAATGAATCCTGTTTTGGCAGAATCGCGAGTCCCACGCGAAATACTAAAGAGAAATCAAGCAAATGAGCCGAAAGCCCTCGAGCAATAACAATTCCTTCCCCTGCCCTCAGAGATCCCTCCTTGTTGACTTTTTCCTGTCACAGGGATGGACACGTAATAATTGCTCAATGATTGAGTCCAGTTAGGCACAGAGAGAAAAGTATTAGAAAGTATTTTTTACAACAAAATATATAATATTATTTTTCGTTATAGTAAGAAAAAAACCTAACTGAAAGGTATCTTAACATCTTTTACATGGGTAATAAAATAATAAAATGCCAGAATCTTGTTAACAATTAACAAAATGAGTGCAAGTTATACAGAGATATTTACATTTCTTTTCTAACATTTTTAGCTCCCTTCGAAAACCCTACTTATTTTCAGTGCATCCCCCTGAAACGACTCTATAGCCCCCGGGCGCTTCCCACATTATTGTGTCATTTGCCATTGTTAACTTGTTAATTTCGTTTGATTGATTTTTAATACAACGGCACACAAATCGCCGCCTCGGAGACGGAGGACATATAGTTATGATTAAATCAAGTGAGACTCGCACGCGGCTTAGGTTGCCAGTGGGTTTGACAAAAGGACGAAACGCCAAGTGCAGCTAGGGCAGCGAGTCAAAAAGGAAGCTGCAGGCACGTGTCCTTAATCCGGTAATTACAGCGCCGTTCGTCCTGCCAGCGCAGCCCAGACGCTTGTGGTTTGAATGCCCAAAAAGAGATACGGAGATACGAGGACAAATAGATTCAATCCGGCAGATCCCAGATATGTAGATACATTTGGGGGGACTTCTCGCTGCCGTCTGCTTTCCCAGGCTGCGGCGTAACAAGTTAATTTATGTTCGATCCCTGGCCCCAGATAAAAAGGCAACTCCACCGATTTCCCTTTTCCATTTCGGGACAGTGTGTTTTTTTTTTGTTTTGGGGTATCCGATTTCGGGGCAACCTGTTGACAAGTTGCCACATCCAAATGGATGACCACGGCAGCCCGAAGAAAAGGGGCCATCTAATCGCCTTGGCATCAGCACAGTGGTTGAGGAATCTAAATAATAATAATAATACAAATTATATTTGGGGAAAATAAATCAAGAAATGGGAGGAACCTTGGGAAACGTAGAATTTCTTTATTAGATATTTTGTTAGTTATTTATTATTCTAAAGCTACAAATATAATACATTTAATTTATAGTTAAGTTAGGTTAATGGCAATAAACTTGTGACTTTTTGCAATCACATTCCTCACTGCCATTTTATGATCTTAATAACACATAAATACGACAAAGAAACATCCATTTGAATTTGAAATAATAGTACCAAGGGTATACAAAAAATGATATTTTTATTACATACATACTTTATATGAATAACACAATGTATTAAAAATATATTTACAAGAAAGAATTCTATCTATACTATAAAACCATTTAAAGTCAGACAACTCTTAGCTGTGTCCACTGTGCAGTGAAAACAAAGAAAAAATGTTAAATGCTTGTAAATCCGTATCTAGTCGCTACTAAAATGTCCGCATAATAGAGTTATCACGGCGACCCCGGTCAAATCGAGCCACACTCTGCCCCGCCGCATATAATATATGAAAATGTATATAACCCTAGAAATTTTGATTAATTGTCTCTGTTTGGGCTTGCGCTTTTAATTTTTCCCGCTCAACGCCGCCGTTGTCATCCCCCCACAGATATTAATTCACTGTCTGCGGCTTTAGCGTTGAAAAATTCTTTTGTGTGTCGCATTGTCCAACTAAATCCAGCATGGAGCCTACACAACACACGCTCAGAGCCACACATTTATTCAATATTAATTCAGTCGATGGCGGCACGGCGCAACAAAGTCAAATCGATTTTTTATGAAAATCTCTCTGTCTCTTATGGGCTTTTAAATGTTTAATCGTTTATGAATTTTGATAACGCAGCGCTACTAAAGCGATGGCTTTAAAGATGAGCTCCCTAAAAATAAATAAGTATCCAAAGAAGCGGTTTCCAGAGATTAACTTTTTGCCAAAGAGTCTGCTAAAACGGAATGATGGCTTAATGTGCAAAATTTGCATAGGTCAGGGTGCTGAAAATGGGCTTATTGATGGGCTGGATGGGATCCTTCTTAATGTTAATGGTTTATATATATTTTAAGGGCTTAACTATGGCTATACTTTTATTACTTTTTCTCTGAATGAATGCTTAACATGCTAAATATTGAATACTAAATAGTGTTAGTAAGCTATTAACTTTATTAAATCAAATAGAAAATACTTACAATTTCCCAATGACAATCTTCAACAAACACAGAAGGAATTTCTGAAATGAAATTTTAATGTTTACTTTTTTTATAGTAACCCACAGCCTTAATAAATTGAAAAGTCACCAAAATTAAAAGCTAATTACATATATAAAGTAAACACTGAAGTCAGAAAATCTGCTGCCTAATAAACCCCAAAACTACTCAAAAATCTGTGCATTTATGGGCTGACGGTGGAGCAGGTGACCACCCACCCACCTTTCCACATCAAATCAAAATTCAAGCAGGAGTCGTGTAGCAGTGGCAACAATGTGGCGGCGCCTCCACCATTCGCCATTTTTATGGCCCCCCGCGACACACAATTTTCCAGCCGAGTGCGGAAATGCGCGCATCACCTCGACCAAAACGATGAGGACCGGCGATCGGAGGCGGCTTAAATTCGTATACCAATTCGGATTTCAAGACCGACTTGCTGCCGGAGCCGGGTGCACCTTTCCAATGCCATAAAATAGGTTGGCTCCGTTGCGGTTTTGGTTTGGGTTTCGGGGATTCAGGGGACTCCGGGGTCTCCGGTTTGGGCTATCAGCACGATGGCATCATTGTAATAGACTCTTCACAGTGCGCATTTTTACGATGCTTACAAGCATTTCAACAAGTTTTACAGCTTTTCCACTAAAAGCCAGCCCCCGAAAAGTGGTCGCCACAGAAATCTCCATGGCGCTACGAATGAAAATCCAAGAAGAACTCCCCCATCCTGGAAGTTGTGTCTTTCGGTGCTGCTTTATGTGCACTGAAAAGAAGTTTTGAGATCTGGGAAAAGTTCAAAAGGTTATGTTAAATAATTTGAAATTTCAAATTTGCTGGAAAAGTGTCATTTTGAGATTTGTACAGTATTTTAAATAATTTTTTTGTTGGTAAAGAAGTGTGGAAGAAGAGTTTAAATCCATTTTTTTACTGCATATATTTATCAGTTTATTAATGTTTGCATAAATTTTTCTAGTTAATACTGAAGACCTCAAAACATCAATTTAAAAACGTATTTCTTCAAGTGCCCCGACCGAAAAGAAATCAATTCGAAATGAGCCATTAAATGCTGCTAAACACGAGGGCATTTTCCACCGTTTCCACCTTTTTCCACGGCTTTCCTTCTACCTTTTCGTCCGGTGGCTCCATCTCGGCATCCCTCTCCGGTCCAGCCATAAATTTCCAACAAAAGAATGTAACCCGAGGCCTGAGAGTTATCCGCTGGGCAGGTTTTTCGGTCTTCACCGTTTCCCGTTCGATAGTCCCGATTTCTTCTGAATAAATTAAAATTAAAATAAAATTCGTTTTTTTTTTGTGTTTTTTTTTTTGCCGCCTCAAACGTGGGAAATGTGTTCATCACCATAAGGTCTGGGATGCCCCCTTCTTTATACATATATTTTTATTTTATTAATTCTCTCCTCTGTTTCACAACATTGTTTTTGTTGTTTGAATTTAACGATCTCTTAAAAGTGCAATAGAGGCCAAAAAGCTTGACCAATGTAATGTCAATGATGTCATAATATGGGAATCGGTATCCATATCCTCGACAAATCGGAGGACGCCGGCTGTCTACCCTCGTCCGAGGCTGGGCATGTCTTGCACTTTGTCAGTTGAGCATGACCGACTGATCTAATTAGGATATTATGTCACTGGCTGGAAATAACTCTTCTCGAGGGGATCCGGAGAGGCTTGAAATTGAAGGTTTAAAATGCTAAAAGAAGACAGGAAAGTGAGACAAATGCAACAGTCAAGTGACAGTGATTTTAAAGACAAACCTTAAACGTTTTAAAAACATTTTGAAGTTATCTATGCCACTAAAATAACTAACAATCATTTAATGTACAAATTAAAGCCATTTAGTTTTAGTGTCAAGACCTTAAAAAGCTCATTGGAGACTCTTATAAAAATCAACTATTTTCCAAATATATTCCAATATTCCCCATAACGAATAATGATCTTCTTATGGACAGTTTCTCAATGAAAACTTAAGGCATCCCTCCTCTGTCAGTGGAATTATGTATGTCAAAAGCTGTGTCCCATTTCCAGTACAGATATCTCCTTCAGTCTGCTTTCAGAAATCTTATCGTTCCGGTCTCGAATCCTCGTGTAAATTGTCACCGGCCAACAGGCACTAGCTCAATGTAATCTCCTCTCGCGGGGCCTCTGTCTTAATTCCCTGAAATTCCAGCTAAATACCCGCGAGTCCGATAAGATTCTCCGTCTTACCCAAACGGAAAAGGGTTTCAAGGGTTTGCCCAGTTCCCAAGCGGCAGCTCCCATTTCCAATTCCATTTCCATTTCGATTCCCATCTGGTGCTCACATTTGACATTTAGAGGCGAGCATATTTCTCTCAAGTCTATGCCGCATGCTCCGCCAAATTGGTATTAAATTACTCACTTTGGTGATAATCGAAATGGACACGACACGATTACGGACGCAACACGCCGAGATCGAAGAGTTCGGGGAGTTCGGTGGGATAGGGGAGCTCAGGTGGGCTTATCTTCGGGCCTGGTGGGATCCCAACCAGTGAACCAGTTCTTCGGACTGGCGAGATCATAAAGAAAGTAAAAATATTGAGACGCAGACAAGTTGAAAATGCCACCACATCACATTTTGAGCGTTTTCAAAACGATCGATTCCGGCGATAAGACAGCGGACACAAGGGGTCTTCAGCTCTCCAGCTCCAAGCTGATTCCATCTGCCTTTAGGAGCCACAACGGATGCCAGAACAACTATATTAAGGCTCACGAGAGGTTATAAATAAAATTTTTATTTAAATTTAACATTTTAGAGAGGCGCATCATCTAACACACATAAAAACTTAAGGGAAAACTCAACCCAGTTCTTTTAAGAGATTAAAATTCAATGCGGAATATTAATTTAATTTTAAAAATATTTTACACATATTTTACTAAGTAAAAAAATAACATCAAAGCTTTATATAGGATTTAAACCTTTTACACGAGCAAATCCAGGCCCAGTTGCAATCTCAACATGTGTCAAATTGGGCAACTAACTGACTAATCTCGGACATAAACAGTTGCCCTGGAACAAGTGTTATTATTTCTCTAAATGTTTGGGATCAAAACAATTCAACTGTCAAATGGAATTGGCCAGGATGCCAGAGACAGACAGGGGCACTTTCACACAGACAGAGAATCAGGGGGAAAAACGGAAATCCTATTTGCATTTCAAACATTGCAATCCAGGGACTATTAAAAACAAATATTTGTGGGCACCACAACAAAACCAAAAAAGAAAAAACATTGCATTCTTATCGAAGGAGTAGACTTTGGGATACTCCGTAAGTTTGATTCTTTTTTAAGATTATAATACACAAGTGTATAACATTGTGGATTATGAGTTAAGCTTTGATTTTGCCTTCTATAAAAATTATAATTTAAAATAAATAACTTAAGTCCATGTATTAAAATATATTTAATTATCTAGAATAAGGGAAGTAAAAATATTTTATTTAAGTACCTAATTTTAAAACAATTAAATATTTAATTAAGCAGAGGTATAACTGCAAATCGAAATCCTTATAAGGAAGATAGAAAATTAATGGAATATTAGTGAGTTTTAATAATTAAATAAAATATAAATATATGATATATATTTTTATATCTAGTAATAATTATTTATGGATAATAAATTATTAATACTAAATGATTATTAATTTTCCTAGAGTTTCTAGAACATTTTTATAATATTACCTAAATATTTAATAACCTTCATTTAAAATCGATTTAAAATCCCAATATACCCTTCGCTCTGTGATGGATATCAAAAAGGATCAAGGCGCGAACACAAAGTGAACATATGTATTAGACGGTGGCTAGGACACCCCTTTTGGCTGCCTAATCCTCTGGCAATGCTACCCTCATCCACCTCCATCTCCCCCGTCGAATTCCGCTCCTTTTTGGCCATGCCCGCACACACAGTGGACACCCGGAATGGAATCCGAGCTCGAACTATCCCTGGCAGCGTTTCCGCCTTGACAATTTGTACAATTGTCGCTCAATTTATGTGCACAAAGGGGTGGAGTGGTGCAGGAGGCCAGGAGGGGGTGGGGCAGGAGCAAACGAACAACTTCCGATTACAACTTCATTTGTAAATGTTTCCTTCGAACCATTTTTATCCTGGTGCAAATACACAATGCCTTTTGGCACACGTTTGGGCGAGGGTGCTAGTTCCAGCACAAAATACTCAAAAAAAAAAGAAAGGTATAAAAATATTTAAAATCATAAATAAATTAATTTAACCAGAAAATGTTTGAATTTTGAAAAGGAGAATACACTAAATATATAGTAAAATGTATTAATATTTATTAAATAGAAAAGAAAGCAAACTTAAATTCCCAAGTTCGAATTTAGAGACAGCCAAGCATACATTTGTAATGATTCCTCAAACAAAAATGTTATTTTTAAATATAATATATAAATAAATTATAAATAAATATAATACTTTTTCATTGTTAGTATTTATTATACATTTTGTAGTAAATAAAAATATATATATATATTTTTTCCAGTGCAGTAAAGCAGGAACTGAGCACAACCCACATCTGTCAACTTCAATGAAGTGTCAAATGGGAGGTTCATCGTCACCAGGAATAGTTGTGTCGTGATGATTTCTTTTTTATATATTTATTTTATATTATTTGTTTCTGTTACTGTTTTTATTGCCGGCTGCTGTGCAGGGACGCCGCTCGTGGTGGGTGGTGGTGCGACCTTGTGGGCGGTGAGCGGCGCCCGGTGGGGTGGTGACGCAAATTAAGCCTCTGGTGAATTTGGATCCCTCAGATTTAACACTGCTGCCGCTCTTTGAAGGCTGCTAATCACTTTAACATACATTTGCATTGCATTTACACGCATTTTGACCCTCATTAATGCGCCGCCTAATAGCCCCAGGGGCAAGTGCTTTTTCCAGGGGAATCCTTCGATTCGGAGGGCGGTTGTGCAATAACTTTATTATCCATGAATATTTGTTTAACAACTTTTTATCTTTTTTTGGTATTGACTTTAATTGAGGGGAAAGGTTAAGGCTTTGATAATAAATTGTGGGAATATTTTTAGAAAGCCTAAGATACTTCCGGTCTAATTGATTTTTTAGGACCTAGATCCTCGCCCTGGTAGCTTTCCTTTTTCTTGTAACTTTCCGTGCGAAGTTTTCCCGGAACTTGTGAAATTTCGCGCGTTCTGCTCGTTCAAACATAGAAAGGGTTTAAGTATTCCATTATTTTCCGGACTGAGCCAAACGAGGATCTCACCAGCAGCAGCTGCCTTCCCGCATTCCCCGCTATTGTCTCTATTCTTTGCCATATATTTTCTTGGCCTGTTTTTGTTGCAATTTCCGTTTTAGATGCGGGCCCCGAAAGTGGAAAATGCTGCTGCTGAATTTCATCTTTGAATTGTTTTTTTGCGCCAAAAACTTTTGTTTACTTGGCAAATAGTGAAGACTCGAAGCCCGCCCACTTTGCCTTCCTCTCTATATATATATATAAATAAAGCTATGGACAAAGTTTTATGTTGACTGCCAAAATCTAAGCGACTGTTTAGTTGCTTACCCCCCAATTTCCCCCCGTTTTCCCCTTGAAGCTCTTTTGGTTGCATAAAAGTTTTTGTTATGCTTCCTCCTCGCTGCCATCGTTGTTGAATTTCATGTTGTTGTTTCTGCCAAGTCTTTCCCTATTTTTTCACAGTCGAATTCACCGAAATTTGTCACGTTTGTTATTTTTGCGAGACGAGAGTTTCGTTCGTATTTACTCAACTGATTTTGATAACATTCGTGTAACATGGCCAGCATTTAATAGTGGGAATTTAACAGTACTTACAAAGTTTTGAAATTCCAAAATCTTAGTTTGAGAATATTGGAAAAATATGTTTTTGTAGAGATTATACAAATATAAATATAATAAAATAATAGAGAAGCTTTTAGTCCGATATTTTAAACAGGAGCTTGTATTTATAGAAGTATAAATTCATACACCTTTTATATGATGTTAAGAAGTTTTATTTATTAAATAAATATTAATTTGAATATATATAATAACTGAATATATGTATATACAATATATATATATTTTTTTAAGCCTTACTCCTTCAATGTATTTTATACATTTTGATAATAATAACTACCAAGTAAATTAATATTTTAAATTAAATGTAAGTAATTTTATTGCATATTTTCATTTATTAAAATTATTTAAAAATATGTAGGTATCATATTCTTCTTCCTTCTTCATATCCTTTTTCCTTCCTCATATCCTTCTTCCTTCTAACAAAAAATAATTGTATTTCAAACACTCATAACCTTTTTTCTTTACATTTTCACCAGCAAATCCTTACTCTAAGGGCCACGCCCTTCCTGGCCAATGCGCCCATAAATCGCCAGCATGAGCATTTTGTCCTTTATAAAGTCTAATCCGCATTTATTTTATGCTCGGCTACAAATCGTCGCTTTAATAGTGTCACCGTGAGTTATTGGAGCAGATCCTCCGTAACTTCGCACTGGGTTTCCCCTCCAACGATCCGTGGAGGCTGCCCCAACAAATAACAAAAATAAATGCATGCATTAGTTAATGTCCAGTCGTTGTCGCTCTGCCCTGCCTCCTGCCTCATGCCTCATGCCTCCCCGCCCCTCCCAGTCTCTTTTCGAGACTCTTACCACACGGGGGCACACGGATCGCAGCAGGATGCAGTTTATAAGCGGACCGAATCGAGCATCCAGTTGCTCCGGACCTTCCACTTGATCCGTGCACGGCGCAAAAAAAATCAATTAAATTAAAACAACTTCAAGATACTAAAATTAATAATATTGTGTGTGCTTAAAATAAAATATGATGTCCATAAATTAATAAGATAATCAAGCGAATGAGTTTAAAAATTGTTTTACGATTTAAAGTTAAAGCAGGTGAATTCATTTAATTTGCTTAAAAATAGTTTGAAATCATATTGCATTTCTCTTTATAAAAATTTTGTTCAAGTGCATTGATGCTGCTCTGGATGTTACTGTTTTTTGTTGTCGTCGAAGGCGGCGGCGTCGCTTAAGCCAATTCAAAACGGTGGCCGCTGATCCGATCCCCCTGGCTCGCGTCCAGCTCCGTTTCCAGGTGCCATCAGGTTCCATCTCAGGGCACCCGGACCCGGGTCCCCCGGCTTATGCCACCAGTCCCCAGGCCCAAAGATCCACACTTCGCGTATTACATTTCGCGCTCGATAAATCTCCGCTGCCTGCCGCCCCGACACATATTTCATATCAACGCAGATAGTCCCGCAAACAGTGGTACCGCAATTGTTAAAAAAATGTATATAAAATAAATAATATAATATTATAAATAAATTAAGAAATAAACATAGTTGTGAAAAAAAGTCTTACATTAGTGATAGACAATGATATTGATTCAATTTCAAACAAAATTTCAGCTAAATCAACTCGTTTCCTGTATTTCATATAAAAAGTGGAGATACCAGGATTTAATTAAAACAAAGTCAAGGTATTTTCTAATACAAACCTAAGTTTGGCTTTTTTTAAACAACTTTTTCCCTATAAATCATCATAAATAAATTAATATTTTCCTTAATTCTATGGGATAGCTCTGTAAATGCCAAAGATTTGTAAAGCATATTAATGTTTAGTTTTTGTAAAGTTTATTATACAATATTATATTAATTAGCAAAGGAATGAATAATTAATACATTTAATTAAATCAAATAAAAAAAAGAAAACTAAAAATTAAATACATTTCAGTCCGCCTTAAAATCATTTTCAAACCACTGTGCATAAGAAGGTCGCGCGGTTGCGCATCATAAAGCAAATTTCATTTTGAATTATTTTCTTATATTTTCTTTACTTACTTATTGCTGCGATTCTGATGTTCTTTTCCTCGGTTTGCCCTCTTCTTGTTGAGACGTATTGTGCTCCGCGGAATGAGAGTGTTCTGTGGGGCAGAAGAGGTGTTAATGATGATCATCATTGAGCTCATCATCATAAGCATTATGATTGGGGATGATATATCGAGAGAATATCAAAGAATATATATTATAACCTATATTCTATAAATATATAAAATTAAATTAGTTATGAATATTATTTAGGGTTCTAAAACAATTATAAAAGAATCTCTGGGTTCGAAGCTAAAAAGAATATTAAATGTAAAAAGATTAGCAAAGCGTGCAGTACTAAGAATATTTAATCAATTCAAAACAAGTAAATAATAAGTGTTATTTTATTATTATTATATATTCAACCGATAGCAAAATAATGATATTTTTAAGCCATCCCTAGCTGCCAACAACGGAGCAGCCCGTATCCATGTCCATTGATGGCGTTGAACGTACGAACCTCAGATGTTCTTAAGTAAAATTTAGGAGCTTTTCGGTGTCCTGTCGCCGCACTTTAGGTTGATTTGCTGTGGCGAGCATAATTCACTTGGATGTGGATCCAGATCGGGAGAATAGCTCGGCGGGGTGATTGCAATAACTTGGGGATTTCAATATATGTACAATGTACGCACAAGACGTCGGCATTCGGGACTTGAAAATTGTCATAATTTATGAAATTAAACCATGAAAATATTTACTCATCCGCAGCACGAGTCGCTGTTGCTCATTAAAATTGCTAGTATGGCTTGCACATGAAGAAAGTCATTGATTCTGTTCTGGTTTATATAGTATTTATTACTTATAAATTAAAAGTTATAATGAATAAAATAAAGTAGAATAAAACTACAAAAGTTATGTTATTTATCAGAAAAACAATGCCAAAAGTCCATTATATTATCTTGTAAAAAATATATGAAAATATATAACAAAACATTTTTTTTTGCATATCTTTACATATATATTTTTTGTATTTCTATTGATCTTATTTAAGTAAATATTTTTGTTGCCGTGTAAAACCAAAGTCAAAGCAACTGCTGCTGTTGACAATGATGTTGCTGTTGGTGGTTTTCTGCTGCTGCTGCGGCTGCTGGAAATGTTGCAACCACCCGAAAGTGGCTAATAAAGCAAATCTTGTTGACAATGCCCAAGGCGGCAGACTGGAGAACTTTGCAGCCTCCCTTTTCGCTTTGCTGTTCTGTTTTTGGTTAAGCTCTACATGGAAATTTCGCCAATTAACACCTTTTAGCATGTTGGCCAAAGACAACGACAGCAGCAGCCTCAGCAGCAGCAGGAGAAGGCGACAACAACAGCAGCATCAGCAGCAGCATCATCGAATGCGTTAATTAAAATTATACTAAAAGCGGCAACAGCAGCAGCAGCCGCACATAAAAAATAAGAATGAGAAATGCGAATGAGAGGCACTTCGCGGGGCATACGGACTTCCTGGCTGTCGCTCAGCTATTAATATATATAAAATACGGCTAAAATACGATTAGCCAAGTTGTGCTGCTGCGCGGCTCGGCAACATGTTGCTCCAACCGGGGAGCATAGTAAATATTGACAAGCTGGCAGTGGCAACAGTGACCGCAGCAACATCCACCGAGAGCCGCAGCAACATGAATATCGCACCTTGTAAACTCATTTGCGCGTACGTGTTGAAACAAATGTTTGCGGGGGGTAAGTGAAATAAGCAACAACAAAAAAGTACAACAACAAAAAGAACAACAACAAGAAATACATAAAAAATTGCCATCCAGCATCCAAAAACAACAGGAACTGCAAAGGCAGCGACTGCAATTCGAGATTGTTGCGTGATTGCAGCGTGTGCCAGCACGAAGCTTCATCAGGCTTTCATTTTAAAGAGCTAAAGTTATGTTTATGCCATAATTTTATAATCATTTTTAATAGGTTTTTATTTATTAAATATTTTTCCATTAAACTAAATTCAAAATACAAAATACAGCATAATAACCTCGCAGCTCAAGAGCTTGTAAGTCGCTTTACCTATTTTTAAGCACTCAAAAAGCACTCAAAAAATCAATTAAGATTTTTTACAATCAATAAAAATAAATGTATAAATATTATTAATATAATAATTAACACAAAACCCATTTTAGTGGAAAGAAACTGAAAGGTAGCTCTGAGTTTTAGCGGTCACGCCCCCATCTTTAACGGCCGCCGGCCCGTCAGCAACAAATGTTGCATTGGCAATTGCCATAAGTCAGACACAGCAGCAACTGCAACTGGCGCAGCAACTGGCGCTGCAGTCGCTGCAGCGCAGTAGCAACATGGCCACGCCACAGGAGTGAATTTCATTGCATGCAGTTTATGTGCGGCCTAATGGGGCTGTTGTTGCTGCCGCTTCTGCTGATGGGAAGCCACCGGCAGCACGTCCATCTTCATCAGGGGCAGCAAGGCGACCTCCTAACCATCCCACCTTCAAAGCTGCAAAGGGGAATTGGATTTGAATAGAAGAAGAACACAGAATCTATAAAAGCTAACAAAATAATTAATACATTTCAAGAGGAAATATTTACTTATAATTATTCAAGTAAATAGGTATAAATCTAGACAATTACTTATAATTCTTTAAAAGAATTTATATGAATCTAGATAATAAATGCCGAGTTTCTGGAACAATAAACAACTTAATAATTAACACTAATTTATTAGGTAAATCCTAAAAATCAAGCCAGAGTCTTGCATGCTTTTTAGCAGCTGCACACAGGACATTTCTAAATGAAAAACCACTAACTCTCTTACGGACATAATACCTCTTCAATTTAATTGATTTCAAATGCTCTGAAAAATATTAGAAAAACCCAAAAACTTATTAAAAGACAATATATATTTAACTAATATGATTGGATGCAAAAATCCCATTTGAAATGAGTTACGGATATGAGAAAATCAGACAGAAATCACTTTTTCACTTTGAATTGGTCTGGTTTTTTGGACACCATGACACCAGCAGGGAAGCCCACAAATGGAGGCCTTGTCCACCCCTCGCCTTTATGCAAATTCGCTGCTGCTGCTTCTGCTGCTGCTGATGCTGATGCTGCTGCGTGTCAATGCAAACTTTGCTGACTTGCATGCGAATGTTGCTTGCACAAACATTGAGGTTGAGGTGTACTGCCAAAGTTGTCGTCATTGGAGGACGTTGCAGCAAAGGAGTCGCCAGTTGCTGGACTTGTCTTTGCCGCTGATGTTGCACAGTAACAAAAAGTTAGAATTTAAAAGATTATTTACAACTTTTCTCTAAATTGTATATTATTCCGAAATGTGTAGCAGATTGAAATAGAATTTTCGCTTTGAAGGTTGTTTTAAAAATATTTATTTTATGTATCGATTTTTCTAGGAAGATGTTCCCTTCGACTTGGTTTATTTTCTGTGAGTGCAGTGCTGCTGTTGCTGCTGCTGTTTGTGTTGCAGCTCCAGGAGCAACCACCGCCTGGCTTGTTGGCCCGGCGACCACAGCTGGGTGTCCTGTGCGCGCACAGTCGAGTCGAGTTAAGCAAACTCGGTGGCCACCGGACAGGACGGGCAAAGGCAAATGCTGGGGGGGGGGGGGGGGGGGGGGGGGGCAGGGGATTATTCAGGGATTCACATTCACTGGCCTCCATCGCGCCAATGGCAATTGGACGGGACTTGGCCTCGGAATCATCCAAAACGATTGAACAGAAGCTCCTTGCATATCAGTGTTGAGTATCAGTTAAAACAAAAAGAGAATCTTGACTTTAAAAGGTTATTTTAAATGTTAATTTCAAAATAAATGTACTGAAATAGCAATTAAAAATATATATTTTTTAATATAAAAAGTTTAATGTCAGAGATGAAAGTTATTTAACTTATTCCTTAGGTACTTTTAGGGAGAATAAAGCTTTTAAGTTTTAATGCTTTCTTTTATTAATTACTCTATAGATGATTCTTAAGGAATATCCAGCAATCTCTAGTGAACAAATTTGAAAATGAGATGTATAATTTCCTGTTTCTTATTCTCCTTTAAAACTGAACTTATTTTGTTGGCTAAAATTAAACCAAACAGCCAGCTCAAAGGTGCGTAAGTTGTCGATTCCTCAGGCCCCGCAGTCCAGCCAGTTGGTGTTACATTTTTACGTGCTCCAACGCCCAATGATGATGGTACACACACAGCAATGGGATGCTGGGAAGCCGTAGAAGGAGAAGGAGGAACCAGAGGAGCAGGAGGAACATGAGAAGGTGGAGTGGAAGGCGGAGCAGGAGTTGACCACCGGCCAACGCCTACGCAGGCAGTTAGATTCGGATGCGGATTCCGATTCGGATTCAAAGAGTTGGCGGGCAGCGCAGCATGATGAATGTCCCATACCCAAGCTCCAAGCTCCTAGGTGAGCAGCGTTCCTCGTACGTGCCTGAATTTGGTGGCAGAGGTGTGGCCCCAAGGGGGTTCTTTTAGAGAAAAAAACCTACATAGATCAGTAAATAAAAATATGAGATCTAAGCCCCTTTTCAAGGACCATCTCACACACCTCTGACTGGAGGCCATAGAACGTGTGCCAGCGGGTCGTGTGTGTGCTGCTGGGGATTGTGAGGATTTTGGCACGAGAAGGTTTCTGCGCCCCCCAAAATCAATTAAAATGCCAAGCGGCATGAGTCACACGCAACACCCGGGGCCGGGCTGTCGCTGAGGTTGGTCCCCGCCGCCGTCGCCGTGTTGAAAGGAGCGGACTGGCCTTTGTCCGAGGAGACCTCCTCATCGATGGATCATCTGGCGATGATGGAGCTGGCAAGGCGATGATGGGCCAATGGCCAGGAATTACAACAATGCCTATTGCATCTGGACGGACGGGACATTTGCATACCCAATCACCGAATGGCAGGCATCCTCCGTCCAATCCTCACACTTGACCCCGTTTTCAATGGACTCTGGCACGTTCTGTAATCGATCATCAGGGCCCAAAGTGGCCAAAAGACTCGACTCGAAAAAAGAAAACCAAAAGTCCCAAGATGGGAGACTGAAGACGAAAAGATTGTAAACTGAAGACTGGAGACGGGAGACTGAGGGCCGCCTCTCATCAAAGTCCAACAAAGCGCATACCACAGATATCAATTAATTTCAGCGGCCCAGCGTGGATGTGAAAAGGCCAACAAAATCGTAATAAGTCAATGCCTTTGATGGATGCACAGGAAAAAATAAATAATTGGAGATAATTGTGACCAAGAAATAGGAGTAGTTGAGGGGGTTTTAAAGGCTCTTAGGATCTGTAACAAACAGAATTTTCTAAGTCAGCTTGAAATAAATTATTCATTTTTCTAATATTTAATATTATTTTTCCTGTGCATCTACAAAGATCTCAGCTCCACGACTTTAAACCTCTTTCGCAGCGCGCATCTATTGATAAACACAAATAATTTTGTTGCAGGATGGAAATGGATATGAAATGAATATGAATATGGATATGGATCCACCTCGGCCACAGTCACAATCATCATCAATCGGTTAAGAAAATATTTAACAAGTGTTTGAATGATTTTGAAAAATGATGTGCTGTGCAGCAGGCGCGATTTACGCTTGCGATTCTCGAACTGCGCGATCTGCGATCTCCGCGAGATCTGCACGTTCCTCTTCTCAACTTTGGTCGTCTACAAATTATTGCACGCGATCGCTCATTTCCAGCAGAAATAACACAAACACGGCAGCAACACGGAGTGGCACAACGGCAACATCAACATGGGACCGCGGGACAGGAATCGGGATGGGGAGAGCCACGGGCTTGGGGGCGAAGTCGAGTTGCCAGCTCCCAATCTTGCGTCCGAAGGCGATGTAGATATAGCAAATAAGATATGGCTGGGGCATGTCATGAGGCCCGCGACTGTGAAAACATCTCAATGGCAAAAGTATCACATCATTCATAATTCCATTCCCGCAAAAGGGGGAACTCGAACTCGAACTCCAGCCACAGCCCCAGCACCGGCTTCAACTCGAATTGAGTTGTTGTAGCTGGCCACGAAAATCTCTCGCTTCAAGTGTTGAATGTTTGCTCAAATAACAACAAGCTCGGGATCGAGAGATATCTCCAGGGGATCGGGGATTGTGAATCTCGGATCTGGGATTTCGGAGCTCGGATCTCGCATCTCGGAGATCTACCCAGATCTCGGTGAAATTTGACAAATGAACCGGGCAGCCCAAAAAATAAACACGGAGTGCATGTGCTTGTGTGTGATAGCGCAACCGTGGCCCGGAGTGATCATTATTAATGATGACGATTTGTTGATATTTTTGTAACGTGCTATGGAAAGCCCTTTTCTTTTTTTCTTTTTTTTTTTATTTTTTTTGGTCTGCAATGCGATCGCACAATTATAGACCAACAACAGGAATTACAAACAAGTGCAGGGTTTCCAGTCTCAGTTACAATCCAAGTCACTCGCAGTCTCATCGAATGCCAAGTCATGCCCACCCATCGGATCTGGAGAACTACACGTTACGAAATATATAATAATAATTAAGCGAAATAAAACAGACGTTTTTACATTAATGTGAATAGCAAAAGATTGATTATAACATTTATAGATATCAAGCAGAGTTCTCAAACTGAAAATGCAAGGAATTTATATTAAGGCTTAAAGACAGATAACTTTATAGTTTCAGAAAGAAAACCTTCCTTATCTTATGGTGTTAATTATTACACTTATTTATTAATATAGATTAAATTGTTTATTCATATTTAAAGATGTTTGTACTTTCAAGTTACAAACCTTAATAAATTTTAATTTTAGTTTAAAATCCCAAAGAGCCTGTAGTCAGCTTTTTAGCAATTCAAAAACGAATGCATGGCGTTATGCATCTTACAGCTTATGCTAAACAATTTTGAAAAATGTGGCTTAACTTTCTGTTTAGATTAATCAACCTAAAATGGATTTCATATTCTTAAAATAATGTAGAACATTAAGAGAAATATATATCAATTTATTATCCTTTAGTTCCCAATACAATCTCAATCAAATTACCTTTAAATTCAACAATTTTTTCTTTCAGTACAAACCCACACTCTCAATCCAATACCAATAAGCGTGATCATGGTGATGATCTTCCACACAAATTGCCGAACAGCTGGCCCAGGAGGCAGGAAACCTTTGCATAATCTAGGCTTATAATTCAATTAATGCCTCGGATCGCTCGACTGCCGTCGCCGCGATTCGTTTTTCATTTCGATTTTCGATGCACTTAGCTCCGAACCTGAAGTGCAACACTAGAATCCAGCCACATGACTGGCAGCTCAAGTGCCCGCATCCATGGGGTTGGGGCTGGGGATCTGGCTATCTGGCTATCTGGCTATCTGGGATATGGTGACGGACGGTAATGCGGACCCGGGAGTCGATGATCAGGCGCAAAAGTCGTCGTCACACTGTCTGCGGCAGATGCTTTAAATGATCGCTCAATGGGCTGAGAACAGCACCGCAGGTTGATGATCGAGCACCCGGGGGCTGCGCACCGGAAATCGATTTCGAGTGTTGCCCAAAGAGATCGTTTGGCATTAGCAAATGCTGAGCCACAAATTAAGACATTAACGAAGCGATTTCCTTTCTAGGTTTTCGCAATTTGAATGTTAAGAGTGACAAAGTCAAGAGAAAACCATTTGGGTTTAAGGAAAACGAGCTTGATTTTCTTTAGAAATCGTGATTTTTAAGGTATATTCTGTATTATCTATTATCTTTAATATTTACTGGCTTAATTTTTGTTCAATTTTATTTTATGTTGATTGAGTTGAAGTTGCCTTTTAATTTGTTAATTTTCTTCTCAGCCTGAAAGCCAATAGAAATTCCTTAAAAATAAGTTATAAAAACCTCATCATTTTGCAGTATAAGATGCGTAACGCCTTTAGCATTTCAGCTCTCTCCAGGCTCTCTAATTCATTTTTTCTTTACAACATCTAATATTTCACCCATTTCCCTTCCCGAAAATAAATGCACACAAGTATTTTTTGTTTTTGAAAAAGTTTCCTTCTTTAATTTTCTTATTTTTTTCGTTTTAATTGATTTCGGTTCATCTTTAATTGTATTTTTATAATTTGTGTTAACTAAATGTTAGTTTTTAGCTGTATAGTTTCCTTCATTCATTTACTGTTCTGTATCTGCGTTGCTTATCAATTTCGGCTATAATTACTATTTACAAATGCCTGGCCAGCTATGTGTTTTAGGTTACGACTATTTATATCGATTTTATACATTTAAAAAACAAGAAAATAAACAATAACAACGTTTCGCATGGTATAGGTAGGTAGGTAGTATAAGACAATGATTGGTTAGGCGTACACATAAATATATTACAGGAGCCTTGGCAAGCAGTTAACCATCCTCGAATCGCATGGTTCTTTGTCGGGGTAAACACTTAACGATTACTGAACATTAAACTAAATTAAATTTAAATTTCATTTAAATTAAATTAACTAAGCTCTGCAGCTTCTAAGCTACACTACAATGCAGGAATGCTTCTTGATGGTTGGTTTGTTTGTTTTTATCGATGAGATTTCACTGTGAATGTTGCTGATGATGGGATGAATGGATGGATCGCTTGGTTTACAGAATTACAGAGTGCTCAAAGCCTGATTTAACTGGGACTGGGCTGCCTTTGTATGGAGTTTTCTATGTTTCGCTCTGGATCGCTTGTGAGTGTCTCTGCTGTTTCGTGGACGATTTACACAAAAATTTTGACTAGGAAAGGACGTTTCTTGGGTGTGGGGGCCAGCTAGCGATGGGCTCGAGCTGGCGAGGATTGCTCTAGTCACACCTCGCTGGGCAAGCAATGCACACTCGAGTCCTGCGACAACTCATCCATGGAGGATTCTGGAGGGAGAGACAGAAATTTATAATTAGTTGGAGGCAATTTTAAAGTTATAGCAGCTAAGATTAATGTACTCTATTAAAGTATTAAGCATTTTGTTTAATTATCTCCATGTAAAGCTTATGTAGATACCTTTATTCCTACTAAATTCTTTGTGTTAGAAATGTCAGATTTTACTGAAGGTAATTAGCATATAGATACATTATTTTCAAGTAATCTTTTTGGGTATCTTCCTCCACAATTAAGAGATGTTAGCTTATATTTTTAATACCAAAAGTGTTTATAGTCAGAGTTCCTTATAGCCTCTCTATAAATTCTATAATTTTTTAAGAAATTCCTTACCGTGTGTCGGGTATAGACCCGCTTTAGAGCCGTTCATATGCATTGGGTTCTGTGCGTTATTCTGAAATGAATACGTTAACTGCAGGTTAATATGACGCGCAAATGAGCTTCCTTCCGGTTCGCGTACTGCAATCAAAAATCGTTTGTTGAAAGTAGAAAAAAAACAGAAGAAATTGTAAATACTGTGTTAGCATCTTGTACTTTCTTTTCTTTTTTGGGGTGGTGTGTATTTTTTGGGGGGGATAGCTAGATTCTACGGGGGTTTGGGGGATCTCTCTGTCTAGGGAAAGTCTCTAAGGGTATCTCTAGGGGTTTCTCTAGGGGTATCTCTAGGGGTATCTCTAGGGGTATCTCTAGGGGTGTATCTCTTGGGGCATCTCTGCAGGGAAGGCATGCTGCACTAATCCACTACTTACTTTTATTCTTACCAGCATGTATGTGTTTTTTCTGACGCGCCCGCGAGTTCTGGAACCACACTTGCGTCACACGCTTGCTGAGACCGGTCACAGAGGCGATCCGCTCCAGATCCTGGCCATCCGGATTACTGTCAATCTGGAAGTTGGCCTGCAGCACTTGCAACTGCTCCTCGGTGAAGGTGGTTCGCACCCGTTTCGTCTTGCTCTTGTGATAACCATCGCCATCACAGCCATCTGGAATGGAAATCGAAATGGGAGTGTGTTTTCGTATTATAAATATGTAAAAAAGAACGCGTGAGGAGGGGAGAATTAATCGCCATATAAATCGTAAAACTAGGGACTATAGGCACTTGAAAAAAAATATATATGACAGTTCTAGATGAATTTTTTCATTAAGAAAAAAAAGTTAATAGTAAATAATGCAATATGTTCCATGTTTATTGATTTCCTGTTCATTTTTTGTTGTTTTTTATTTATAAGTTACATTTAAATTAAAATTCCCCCTTTGAAACTATAAAAAGTATTTCAGTAAAAGTAAAAAAGTAATTTTACGTAGATTTACCCACAAGTGTAATAAGAAGTAGTTTTCCTAGTTTTCTATCATTAATTATATAATTATCATATAGATGCAATTTATTCAATACTTATTGATTTCTTTTTGATATTCTTTATTTATAAACTAAGTTACAATTAAAATTCCACCTTTATAACTATAACAAGTATTATAAATATTGCCTAGTTATAATTACAAGTGTAATAGGAATTATTTTTCCTATTTTTCCCCCTTAAATCAGCTGCGTAAAGGGCCTTAAGGTCTCTCGTCTCTCAGTGACTTGGAGTTGGACTTGGACTCTAAAAGCATTTTGACAGTCGACCAAATTGAAAATGTCAAAAAGTGTTTATGGTTTATAGAGCTGCTGCTGTTGCTGCTGCTGTTGCCGTGCTTTATGTGGCCACCGTGCCAGCCCGGTGGTCTCTTCCTCCTCCTCCTCCTCCTCCTCCTCCTTCAGAGATTTTGAAGGGGAAAACACTGGTCTATGCTGCGACATTCGCAAGCCGATCACGTCGTCTCAGAAAAGTCTGGGATGGAGTGGTTTTTATACCATGTACCGTAGGTACAAAGGTATATTAATTTCGTGCAAATGTATGTAACAGGCAGAAGGAAGCATTTCCGACCCCATAAAGTATATATATTCTTGATCAGCATCAACAGCCGAGTCGATCTAGCCATGTCTGTCTGTCCGTCTGTCCGTCTGTCCGTCTGTCCGTCTGTCCGTCTGTGTCAACGCCTAGATCTCAGCAACTATAAGAGCTAGAGTCACCAAATTCGGTATGTAGGTCGGAATGTTTTGTAAGCAGATCAAGTTTGTTTCAGATTTAAAAATTTCCCTCCCACTCCCCCGCAAATCAATAAAATCAATAAATCAATAAACGCCTAGATCTCAGCAACTATAAGAGCTAGAGTCACCAAATTCGGTATGTAGGTCGGAATGTTTTGTAAGCAGATCAAGTTTGTTTCAGATTTAAAAATTTCCCTCCCACTCCCCCGCAAATCAATAAAATCAATAAATCAATAAACGCCTAGATCTCAGCAACTATAAGAGCTAGAGTCACCAAATTCGGTATGTAGGTCGGAATGTTTTGCACGCAGATCAAGTTTGTTTCAGATTTAAAAATTTCCCCCCCACTCCCCCGCAAATCAATAAAAACGTTGCATCAATAAACGCTTAGATCTCAGCAACTATAAGAGCTAGAGTCACCAAATTCGGTATGTAGGTCGGAATGTTTTGCACGCAGATCAAGTTTGTTTCAGATTTAAAAATTTCCCCCCCACTCCCCCGCAAATCAATAAAAACGTTTTGCAGCCGCAAATATTACCATATATCTTTCTTTTTGTGCATAGGCATGCATATGTAGAACATGTATCAATACCGAAAATCTGGTAACGATCGGATGAAAGACACAAAAGTTATTTACTTATCAGTGTGATATCTATTTGGCAGCTGGCAACAGGTGCATCCCAAAAACAACAACAAAACTGATGAGCGCAAGAAACTAACTCCCGTGCGCAAAAAAGAGAGGAGGGGTTATCTCTGTCTCTGTCTTGCACACGCAAGTGCATGAGATGGTGGTGGTTTTGCAAAGAGCGAGTTTGTTTACATTTTGATATATATTTTGGTACATGGTATATAACAGTCGTTCACGAACGACTGTAGCTTTCTCACTTGTTTTCTTCTGTTTTTACGAGTGTGACACGATTTCGTCAGCGGCGGCGGCGACTGGCTGGCGCTTAGTGATTCCAGCTTCACTGTACCGTCCCCCAGTCTTGGCACAGTGAAGCGTTCCAAATTGGCAACCCTTCTGCCACCGAAGCGTGCAGCCATGTTTCCAACTTGTTTTCACTGTTTTTAATGCCTCCAGCTTTGATTTTTTTTTGTGAGTTGTAGTAAAAGAAGCAAAACTCACCGTCACTTGATGTGGTGCCACCCTCGACCGTTTCCAGATAATGAGCCTTGCAGAGCACCCGGTCATCCATGAGGGCGAACTGCTCGCCGGTGGACAACTGGCGGCCACACTGGTCGCAGGCGAAGCAGGCCAGGTGGAAGACCAGCTCCCGGGCCCGTCTCACCCAGTCGGAGGCGGAGATGCCGCGACAGCACTTCGAGCACTTGGCGCCGAAATTTCTGCAAGTTGAAAAGAAAGCGGAAATTGCAAATCAGTTGTGGTAATAAAAAGTGAGTATATTTTAAAATGAGATAAACTACAAAAGGGGTTTTCTACAAAGCTTATAAACTCAGGTAAATATATATCTATATTACATATAAATTGTAATCCTATTTTCTTGTATTCTCTGATCAAATCATGTTGTCAATTAAAAATCTTCCCGCAACTAGTATTATGTTTTTTGGTACTGAAAAATCCCAATTGAAAATTGAGTGAAGTGAATCATTTGGATACGGTTTTTGATATTTTCCCGTGTGTTTTTTCGGGCATTTTTCAAAGCGGAAGTTGTTGCCAGCCTCGATGCTCCGGACAAACGTTTTTCCAAATGAGTCGGCAACTTTCGGTGGCTTATTGTTAGCTTTAAAGCTTATTTTTACAACAGCCACAACAATGTATGGCCAGGGCATGACTCGGATGTGGACGTGGACGTGGACATGTGGATGTGCCCAGCTCCAGGCTGGGATGCGATCCGATGCGATGGGAGGCTGAATGCTGGATGATGTCTCCATCGGGCAGGCAATGCACACTTAAAATTCTTAACTTGAAAAATAAATATTTTTACAGCATCTCACGGCGCGTTTGTTTGTTTATTTTCATTTCGTTCGACGTCGACACCGTTTTCCTACGACTTCTTTGGCTACGTCTCCGCCTCGTTTGCCCCATACACATTTCTCGATTTTGTATCCATCAGATACGAAAGATACTTTGGCTTGCAAGTTGCATTTGCCTCGTAAAGTTTCCAATTCGTTTCGTTACGTTTTGGCCGCATCTTTGTCGCTGTTGACTTAATGGATTAAGTCGAATTGTAACAATTAACCGGCCAACGGAACACTGTGGGAAACTATTCGGGAAAACACTTGTGCACACGGTGCAGTTGGTGGAAAATCGATGGGAATTTTCGAAAGTTTAAGAGGGTTTCTTGAGGAACCCACCAGCTGTTAACTTGGTTTTGGTATTATTTTTATATAGAACCCAAAAGGCTTACAATGTTTAGGAATTTTAGGAAGTAAAGCAAGTTTAGTAAATCTTTTTGTGATATATTTTAGAAAACTGCATTGTCTATTGGGATATTTATAAAATTGAAATTACAATTTTCTTGCTCAAAGCTTGAAACTTGGAGACACTCGTCGACATCCAGTACACGAGCACTTGGGCCTCGGGCGATGGTATTCAAAGGATGAAATGACGGCTGGGCCACTGCAAATCACTCTCATCAGCAGCACCAAATTGCCGGTCTGATTCTTGCATTGATTGAACAGCGGCAGCATCCGCTTGGTCAACTCCGAAGCGGCTATATACTGCTCCCGTCGTTCCGGCACCGTGCCATAGCAGGTGCACACGTTGCCCTTGACACACTTCCTCAACTTGGGCCTGGTTCTTACATTGTGCATCACACCCGCCTCCCAGTCGAGATTCTTGGCATCGAAGTCTGCCTTCACCCGATCGAAGATCGGCTTGGCCCTCATCTCGGTCATGCCGAGCAGGAATTTACAATTCTCGGAGCGCTTCTTGTAGACATGGATGAACAGCCTGTCCTCGTCGGTAACCGGAGAGTCCAGTGTGAACATGACGCACTTGCCGCACTTGGGCGACTTGGGATTCACACAGGAGCCGTACTCCCGGTCGCCGAGGCACACGTAAACCGTCGACCTGAAGGTAATCTCAACGCAGGTGGGATACTCCTCCGGCGCACATCTATTCTGACGCGTAATCAGCAGGTCGTCCACCACGAACTCCAACATCCAAAAGAAGTTTCCGCAATAACTTAAGCGTTGCTCCGAACCCATCTTAGCCCACTAAAACACGTTAAAACCTACCGCCGAAATGTAAAAGTTAAGAAAATGTTGAAGAATTTGGAGAATTTTAAAATCAGTCTTAAAATCACTTCATACTGGTGAAAAGTGCCAAGGAATGGGAAATGCTACTGGAAGTTAGGTAATTCTAAGCTCAAAGCCTACTGGAAAATGTGGGGAACTTAATTATGATAATAAGTCTTTGTAGTCGTAGAAAAGAAGCCAATTTACAATGTTTTGTTTAATTTCAAACTATTTCCAGGGCTTTCGAAAATCCTAGTAATTTCTATAGATTTTAAATCTAACTAATTTTAATTTACACCTAATATTTTATGCATTTTCCCTCTACTCACTTGCTGTAGTCGGCCTTGCAGTACACCTGCCGCTCCCGGATGAAGCAGGACTGCTGGCGGTCCAGGGGGCACATGCACATGCAGCAGCGGAGGCAGTGGGCATGCCAGGAGCAGCCGCCGACCTCCAGGAAAAACCGATCCGAGATTGGTTCCCCACACGCTGCGCAGGAACGCAGCTCAGTCTGGAAAAGAGAAAATCAGAAATATATAAAGTTAAATATATTAAATTAATATACAAATGTTTCAGTATTTACAACTAATATTTCTAGAATAAAATGTAAAGTTCCTTGCATTTATTTCACTGCAAATTAATTTCATATGTCCGCCACACAATCTCTCTTAGCTTAAATTATATCAGATATCTGTAGATAAATTTATACTTATATAAACATAAATCTTAAAATGGTTCTGCATGCTAATTTAAAAGCTTTTTCTTTTTCTTTGTCAAACCGCTGTTTGGGGCCTGAGAACCGGATCGGCTTTTCTATGCTAAACCGATCTGATCTGAAATCGTAGCGCCCGTCGGATTTGTTTCTTCTTTTGTTGTGCCTTCAAATGAAATCGTTCAATAAATCTGGCAAATGTCCCGGCGGCTTCTGTTTTATTTCGCGGCTGCAGCATTTAACTTATGTATATTAAACAAATTTCAATAGCAACAAAAGATGGGACGACGAGTTTCTTTCGCTGTGTTTTGTTTAGTTTAGCTTCGTCTTCTCTTTTTTTTCTGGGTTTTCTGTTTCGCTCTGTCTGAAAATTGAACCATAAATTTAAAAATGTTATGCTAATTGTTGTTGGCGATATTATTATTGTTATTGTGGTGTGCCTGCGACGCACAGTGGCAGTTTAGATACTTTTGGGTTGCAAAAATCATAACTCTTGAACCAGTTGAGATATTTTCATAAATCTTTTTTTATATGAAAGGTAATTTTAATACCTTTCGATTAAGTGGTCATACTATATGGTGTGATAAATAGTAGATTTTATACTCGAAAATTAATGTTTTTTGCGGCAGTTTTCTTAATTTTTTTCCAAATTCGAAATGTACATTTCACTTTTTTTCTCTGAAAATGCTAATATGGTGCATATTTAATGTTTTAAAAATAAAATAAACATATATTTTAAAGAATAAAAAAAAATTTTTTTTATATAATTCAAATTTCTTCATTTTTGATCAATTTTCCATCATTTATGCAATTTTTATTCAAAGTAATCAGTTAATTTTACATCATTTAATATTTTTGAAGAATATTAAATCATTATA
The DNA here is from genome assembly GCA_008042635.1 of Drosophila nikananu. Classification (NCBI taxonomy): domain Eukaryota; kingdom Metazoa; phylum Arthropoda; class Insecta; order Diptera; family Drosophilidae; genus Drosophila; species Drosophila nikananu. Next base: position 102 of record VNJV01013573.1, on the reverse strand, counting down.
CATTCATTTCAAGTCATTTAGTGTCCTTACAAAGTCAGGAATTGAAAAACAAGCCGCCAATACAGGAAAAAATGAATGCCCGCCATACAATTTCGTACTGCG